>JAIUZE010001032.1:0-79552 GCA_022085475.1 Heliosperma pusillum | reverse complement strand
GGTGACTAGGTTGGTATGTTGTAGCCGATGGAAGTAGAAATACAGAGCAAAATGTCTACATATGAAGAAACAGCTCTTCTATATTGCATTTTTATTTTGCAAACACTCCTTGTCTAGAATGAAATTTGTTTTACCACTTTGGATTTTAACGTTTTGAAGACATGTATTTGTATGACAATACTAATGTATTCATAAGTTTGATCGACTATTATAAAAAAGTGTTACTCCTTGATTGTTGGATATTATAAAAATTTGATTTTTTTCCGACCGTATATTCTCTCAAAATATTCATTTCACTAATATACAAATAACAACGTGAAATAATTTTAGCCACGAAATCAACGGAATTTTGGCCACGTTGTTATTTCGTGGCAAATGTCTTTAGCCATGGGAATTTTTGTATCCTGCCACAGTATTACCATGTAGCTGCGTAACATTTTAGCCATGGAAAGTTTTTAGCCACAATATTTTGGCCAAGGGAATTTTGATTAGCCACGTAATTTTAGTCACGCATATTTCGTTTAGCCACGGGAATTTCAATAGCCACAATATTTTAGCCACGGAAATTTCCGTGGCAAAATTGGAAATTTAAGCCACGTTACAGTTTTTCCCGTGGCTAAAATTTAACCACGGCCACTTGGGCTACGGATAAAGTGGCCGTGGTTAATTTCCCGTGGTAAAGCACTATAACCACGGGAATTTAACACTTGCGCCACGTTTTTAGTCGTGGCCCAAGTGCTAATTTCTTGTAGTGATAGTTTGATAGTTGAAGCCTACTGTGGGGAAATATATGGAGCGAATGAATTTCTCTCAAACTTTGGAGCAGGTAAGGCCAGACCTTGCCGCTAAAGAAACCGTGTGGAGATAAACCAAGCTACCGGAGAAGAAGATGGAAATACAAGCAAATCTCTGTAGCAACTATTTAACAAGGAGGCAATAGTAGTATGTAAGTAGTGTAGTACTAGCATTTGCCATGTTTCAGTTTAACTAGGAAGTCTGATATGACTGTGTTTATTGTATTGTTGTAATAGCTGTGAGTAACTTTCGTATGTTTATTTTCTATGTATTAAATTCGACTCGGTGTCCTCATTCAGACTTAATTTCAACTCAATGTTTGTTTCTATATGTGCTAAAAATTACAGTAAGCTAACTATGAAATGTAGTGGTGTCCAGTCTCCCAGTGGTTGAATTTGTGGGTGTTTCTTGTTAAGGAACAATCTACAAACCAATGCAATTAAGGAAATTATGCTCTCATATATTTGATACTCACAGATTAAGGAACAATCTACAAACCACAGATTATGTAGAGTAATTGATTGTAATTGATAATCTTGTATATTCATTACATTTGTGGAACATGAATTCCTCACCCTCCACACCTCCCACCAACAATACGGTCCAGCCCATTACCCTTACTCCATCACTCACTACCTCGCTCGCTCACTGCTCCCACCACAACAGAGGAGCACCCGCCCTCACCTCGCCGAGTAGTCACCAGACTAAGTAATAATATCCGGAAACCCAATCCCAATTCCCAAATATGATAAATTAGCCATCACTTCGTCCCCGCACTCACTTCTCACCACAGCCAAACAAGCCTTATCATCTCCACAATGATTGGCTATATCCGAAATTGCTGTCTAGTCTATAGATGAATGGATTATAGAAAAGAGATTTTACTCAACTGAGTGGTTTATCAGTCTTGGGCATTTCATTTTAGAATTTCTACAATATAATTAAACTATAAATATTTCACAAAAGTTGATGGTGACTTAAACTTCACTCCGAAATCGCATATTGACAACAATTTTGGTTCAAACTTGACAGCCCACAATCACTCAGAGATTCAAATGAACACTCATAGATTAATTCCATTTCTTGGGTGAATCTTATCGGGTTCCACTCTCATTTACGAGTTCATGGCTGTTAAGAAAGAGTGTTCTGAACTAATAATTAATGCTCAATTTTCACACTACACATGCTGTAATTCATTCTTTAATTACTTGACAGCAACATTAATCGTAAAATGGTGTACCCCATGCTATAAGTAATTTAAGGATAAAGCGGGGATAACCAACTGAAGCGGGTGACAAAGTGAGGAGAACGGAGGTTGCGAAAATCATAGAACATGAGTAGTATACTACAAGAGAATAATGCTTTAGCTACTGAATTAGCAACTGAGTGAAATTCAGTAGCTAAATATATAACTTAGCGACTAATGTTGAGACAAAAAATATATTTAGTCTCTACATAGGAGACCAAACTATAATGGTAGCTAATTACGTCTCTATTTTAGAGACTAAATAAAGGAGGTAGCAAATTTAGTATCCAATTTAAGTGTTTAGATACGAAAGTTTGTCGGTAGCTAGAGTTGTCTCTATATACGTCGACACAATATAACAGAACAATCTATTTGGCCGCTACGTATGAGACCAACGAAAATTAGTGTATAAGTACGTAGTTAATATAGAGACAACACAAAGTGAGTAGCAAATTTAGTATCTAATTTTAGTTGTTTGCTACGGAAATACATTGGTAGCTAAAGTTAATTTTCACTATCATGTATATTGTACATTTAATACAAAATAAATATTAATGTGAAATATACTTTTGAATTATTATCAGTCTACTTATATTATTATAATTATTATTAAAAAGTACTTTGTAATGCTCATACGTAACAATGACTTTTACCTTAACTAGATATTCATTATTACCCAAATAGTCATTAATCTTCATGTGTCTCAATGGTTAGAATGTCAGTTATGAAGTTGTAGGTCATGGGTTCGATTCCTCTTAACAACATATATTGTTAATTACTCTACAAGAGGGACGAGCTAAGCGGCAGGCGGTGGTCTTACGTGCCATGTCCCACAATGAGTGCGGAGGCCTAGCAAGGGTGATGTGGCAAATATGGTAACCGTATTTATTGTTTCCTAGACAATTTAGATACTAACATGTTAGTCGCTAATTTAGCAACAACTAAATTGGTCTCTAATTCAATCACTAGTTTAGCTACTATACTATTTATGGTAGGTAATGTAGCTACTTAAACTTTCGTCTCTATTACTGTCGCAAAAGTAGCTACTTCGAATTTGGTAGCTATTTTTTGGTAGCCAATTCTGTAGCTAAATTAGCGACAAGGCTTTTAGCTATGAACCATCTACCATCGCAAATTCCGTCTCTATTTGTAATTAGCTACCGAAAACTAGTGATTTGCTACTGAAATATTGGTAGCTAATTAGGTTCCACCTTGTAGTGCTTAGTTGCCCTCATAACACTTTCTAGATACCACATACAACCACAGGCGTGATCAATTGTTCAACATAAATATACATAACACTAATATTGTCCACTACATATATATCCAAAAGAAAGGCAGTAGAGCTATGATTCTTCAAGTATTACTTCAAAGAACTTTACCATCTCTACGAGGACGTAAGACATGTCGTTGGGATTTGTAAAGCCCTTAGCGAAACCCGCGAGTAGGATGTGTAAGCATATTTCCACATAACTCACAAGCAGCCACGGTTTTAGTTCCTGTGAGAATTAGAGAAGTTTGTCAATAGTCTTGCGTATGTAAGTTATTTTACATGTAATGAACTCAAAGATATAATGAACGATTTTATTTTTAAAAGGCATGTGATATTAATTTTAAATAAGTAAAGGTAAAACTTGACTTTGATTAATAAAGTCATTTCACAAGACCAAAACCCAACTTATAATCATTCTACATTTCATTACTCGTCTAAAGAACGTCATTTGCCCCCTATTTAACTTATTTCCCCACCTATTTCCACCATAAAACAAATCACACTATTCACCTTAATTATATTCAACTTGATTCCGTTTGAAAGGTGTGTCAAAATGCCATGGACATGTGTTCATGCATGGTCGGATACGTTCCCAAATAAAAGAAGAAAGTTAAACACGACTTTATAGGTTTCCGACACGTGTCCGACGAGTGTCGTGTCCGATACGAGTGTCTAACACGGGCATGTCTATAAGGAGTAGTGTTTGTGCTACCTAAATGACCGATTGTTCGGTTATTTGGTTTAAGAGAAAAAGATGTGGATTGACAAAAATAATACTCTGTATATCATAGTAAGACATATCATCCAAAACACGACATGCGGTGACCAAATACTTTGTCCCGCCACATTTCACATGAGCAACCTTCATTTCAGCAAACAAATGCTTCATGGCGGAATCTCCATGATCCTTTTCCTGCTTAGCAGTAAAGTTACAGTGATATCAAATCCCGCTCCACAAACGTCCGTTGCTTACAATAGGTTATAAATTGTTAGTTTGACCGTCTTAAATAGCAACGTTGTAGGCGAGTCAAGTTCCATGCTGTTTTTTCTTTTAAACAGGCCCCTGTCCCGTTACACATTTTAGTCACTCTATCTCCCTTATCATCTGCAGCCATTATACCGGATGCTTATGATCATCGTTTTTCTTGGCTACCTTAGCCACATGCGATGCCTTCATTTGTGAAAAGTTTTTTCCCTGTTACATTTCGTTAGCTTTTTTACAAGCGCTTTGAAATTAGTATGGACGCTTTTGATCATCGTTTTTCTCGTCTACCTTAGCCATAGGCGATGCCTTCATTGTGTGACAAGTTTTTTTCCCTGTTACATTTCTTGAGCTTTTTTTACTAGCACATCGAAATTAGTATGTTTGATCAAATTGTTATCTTTAGTTTTGAACGTGTAAAAAAGCTTGTGACGTGTAAAAAAGCTTGTTTGATCAAATTGTTCGGTAGGTCTTGCTTGCGACGGATCGAATCTTGTGACGGGTATTTTGTGAGAGGAAATGGATAGAGGGGACAAGGTGGACACTCCCCATGTGCTTCTCCACTCACCCTTGATGGGTATTTTGTGAGAGAATATGATATCCGTCTTAAGCTTGCGACGGATAGTGTCCGTCACAAATGAGAATTTGTGCAAATTGTTATTTTTTTTTACTACCAAGACGTGTAAAACCATCCTACACTATTTTTTTTTGAAACAAATACATTACCCTTTTTATTTCTTTTGTATTTACCATCCATTTGCCTTGCCCACTTGTATATTGTGATAGAGTATTATCCATCTTCAGTTTGTGACGGATAGTACCGATTTTCAATAAGAATTCGTGCTTATAATATAGCCGTTGGTAACATTCACTCAAAGTGGTTGTTTATCTGAGTATGTGTTAAAGGTTTATATGTCACTTTTGTTTTTTGCGTCATCCATTTTTATTTTTTTGCTAAAACTTTTCTACACGTCATAGTAATAAAATTTTGGAATTTTCTATCGTGTACCCCTGTGTTTTCTCGGATTCTAACATATACCCTCGATTTTTAAGAAACATCTAATATACCCCTAAACTCCCATATTAGTGTCTAAGATACCCAAAGTATCCAAATTTGAGTTTTTTAATGGTTACATATTGTCACAAGAAATTGTATATTGATGAGTAAATAAGGATTTTGTTGATGGTTACATGTATTTTTAATGAATAATAAACTAAAATCACCAAAATATAATAGTTGGAATTGTAAAATTTTAGCATTTAGGGTATTTGTAGAACAATTTATTAAGTTTAGGGGCATTTTGTGTGATTTTGAAAACCGAGGGCATATCGTAGAATCTGGAAAAACATAGGACTACATCATAGAAAAACCCTAAAATTTTAGTTAAAAGTGGCTTTCCACAATTACTTTCTTCCTACCTACTTCGATACTACTCTTTGCAACCCCCTTTAAACTTCCATCAAGTTTTAAACCAAAAATCTGAGGGAAAAAAAACTGAAGTAAGGAAAATGTAAGACAATTGTGTGTGAAAAATTATTCTAGAAGGGAAACAAAACTTAACCCAAGCAATTTACTTATGGAGTACAAGTATTATCTAATTATAAGTTGAAGGGAGCACTTCTTATTCATTGTAATTAGTACGGATCAATGCGGAGTATCCTAAGACGAAGGTATCCGTCTCAAGCTTAGGACATGTCAAATAAAATCCCATCAATATGACAATGTTTTTGTTTTTCCACATAGATTGATTGTGTTTTTATCTTATTCATTCTACAAGGGCATATGTAACTAGTCTTAAGCTTAAAACGAATGTGCCTGTCTTAGTCTCTTAGACGAGAATTTATCTCATTTTAAAACATGAACATTTTGTATGTCATTTTTCATACATAAAAATTACTTTGTGAAACATGCTTTTTACTCCGCATAAATAAAATTAGTTTAATTGCTTCACCTAGTGCAATTGATGGAGTTGGTCAGGTAAGGTTTAGTTCGAGTCATATTGGTTTTGGATCAATGTGGCTTCAGATTCACCTTGGAAGTTGGATCCATATAAAAACCTTGGATTCGGTCTGATCATGTCGGATTATATCAGGTTAAGATATTACCTGGATATTGCATCTAATTAACTTTTTTTTTTTTACAATTGGAAAGCGAGTTAAAGTTACAAGCGGATAGCTCTTTTAGCTATTCTATGAGCTATCATATTGCAGTTTCTAGGAACGTAACAAAATGAAATACAGTGGAAACTATGAA
Source organism: Heliosperma pusillum (assembly GCA_022085475.1). NCBI lineage: Eukaryota > Viridiplantae > Streptophyta > Magnoliopsida > Caryophyllales > Caryophyllaceae > Heliosperma > Heliosperma pusillum. The sequence goes on along the minus strand of JAIUZE010001032.1, from coordinate 73,002 downwards.
CCATATTAAAAATGTCTTCAATGATAATCTTTATTCTATGATGAGGCCGATTAAGTTTAAGAACTTGGGATAACACCTGCAGGCAATCAGAGAAAAGAGAGATATGAACAAAGTTATATTTCAAAGCAACATTTAATCCCTCCCGAATGGCCAGAGCTTCAGCTTGGTCCGCACTTTGAGCAGCAAAACACCGGTTGCCCTGTAAAATCACTTCACCAGATTTTCTCCTGATAGCCCAGCCAAGACCAGCGGAGAGGTTTTTATACCACGAAGCATCTACAAACAACTCAAGCTGGTCACAATAATCCTTAGCAGAGATAAATGGAAAGGATATACTGTTTCTTAGATCAGTCAACTCATTATCGATAGGATGGTCAAATAACACTCCTTGAGGATTCAGCCTAACACTTCTGACTTTCTCAGCTTCTAACACCAGACTATAAGAGTTTTCATAAACCTTCATAACTCCATAAGGTGTGATAGGTTCATCTTGGAAGATCTTTTTACATCGACACCCCCAAATAGTCCATAAGGTGCAAAGAAAGGAAAGAGCCAGCGATTCCCAATCTGGAAGTTTCTGAATTAGAGATAACCAATTTTTAATCCAATTTTGGATACTTAATTCTTTTCCGATATGAGCATGGATCCCTAAAACACTTCCAGCCCAAACTTTATTAGCAAACACACAATCTCTAAAGAGGTGATCACATGATTCCACAGTCTGACTGTCACAAAGATGACAATTAAAACCACCCTCAAAACCCCTTCTAATGAACCCTTCACCCACAACAAGGGAATTAGTCAAAATTTTCCATAACAGAATAATCCATGACTTGGGACCTGGAAGGTGCCAAAGATTCTTTCTAACGAACATCTTTAAGTCGGTTTCAACCCTACTAAGATCTTTAATTGTAGCCTGAGCATTCCAAGAGAGGTTGAAAGCAATGGAATAACTCTTCTTGACATTATAAGATCCACAAACAGATTCCGTCCAGTAAATGGAATCTTCAAAATCCCAACAACTCAAAGGGATCGCCAAAATCTTAGCTACCCAATCAGGATCAAGAAACATACAAATCCGGTTAGAGTCCCATGAACCATTTACCTGAATTAAATGCTTAACCTTAAGATTCTTTACGGATGGAGAAGTTGAAATAAGATCATGACAAAGAGGTAAAGGAGAAGCACCATCAACCCATTTAGAATCCCAAACATTTAGTTCAGAAAAAGGGCCAACCTTCAAAGCAATAAAAGGCTGAATAAGCTGAAGACCCCAAATAATACTTTTCCAACCCCAAGAAGAATTAACACTCTTCTTATAAGTAAGATTTCCATTTATACAATGCAATCCGTATTTAGCGCCAATAGTTCTAGAAATCAAAGAATTTGAGTGGATGATCATCCTCCATCCAATCTTAGCTAACAACGCTTGGTTAAACTCCTTTGATTTACGAATACCCAAACCCCCTAAGCCCTTTGGTTGGTTGATGAAAAGCTTACTACACCAACTAATAGATTTCGATTTCTTCAACCCTGCCCACCAAAAATGTGACAGAATAGAATCAATCTTATCTGTCACACTTACCGGTATTTTGAATACCGATAGAAAGTAAATAGAAAGGGAAGATAGGATAGAAGAAATCAAAGATAACCTACCAGCAGATGATAGCAAAATCTCATTCCACGCTGAAATTCGACACCTAATCTTATCCAAAATGATTTCAAAGATTTCTTTTTTGGATCTTCCAGCCTCCAAATTACCAATATCAGAAGAAAACCCAAGATAAGAATCCATTGAGCAATTACTACAGACTTTAAAAACCTTCATACAGGCAGAGGCATAGGATAGACTAGAACGTGGACTGATCATGATAGCCGATTTATTATCATTAATCTTTTGACCCGATGCAATGCAGTATTTGTTAAGAGTACACGCCAGATGAACACAACTATCAATATTGCCTTAAGAGAAGAACAAAGAATCATCCGCAAAGAGCAAATGGGAGACCGAGATACTAGAAGTACTAATCTTAATACCACGGATCAAATTTTTCTTCTCAAGCTGAATAATATTCCGTGATAAGATTTCGGTACATAAGACAAAAAGATAAGGCGACAAAGGATCACCTTGACGAAGGCCACAATTTGGGATAATTCTTCGAGAAGGAACTCCATTTATGAGAATTTTATAAGAAACCGTAGATACACACTTCATAATGAGAGTAATAAGACTTTCAGGAAAACCCATCATAGTCAAAGTACCTATAATGAAATTCCAATCCATTCTATCATACGCCTTACTCATGTCAGCTTTAAAAGTCATTCTCCCCATTTTACCACTCCTTGAAGACGAAATTTTTTGGAAAATTTCATTAGAAATGAGCACATTATCTCCAATAAATCTTCCGGGAACGAAAGCATTCTGAAAATCACCCACTAACTTACTCATAAATCCCTTAAGTCTATTCGTAATGCATTTGGTAACAATTTTCATGACCACATTACAAAGACTTATCGTCCTATAATGTTCCACAGATTCCGCTCCATTAGATTTAGGGACGAGGGTAATAAACGTTTTGTTTATCTCCTTAAGAATATGATTACTATTTAAAATATCCAAAACAGAGTTTGTGACTTCATTTTTGATAAAGTGCCAACACTTGTGAAAAAAGATAGCGAGGATACCATCAGGGCCTGGAGATTTAAGCGCTCCGAGCTGAAAAACCGCTCTTCTAACATCCTTATTAGAGAAAGGTTTAGCAAGAGAAACTTGATCATCTTCGCACAGATATCTCTTGAAACACTAAGAAAAGTGAATTCTCTTGAGTAAAATTCATCAAAACTCTCAGTACCTTCGTTTTCCTTGAAAAGCTTAGAGTAGAAATCAACAAAATTTGTTTCAATTTCATCTTTATCGAAAGTCCATTCTTGGTCTTTGTTCTTAATACCCACAATGAAATTTTTTCCGGCTCTCCCTTTAACACAATTGAAGAAGTATTTGGTACAAGTATCTCCGTCAATAGCCCATTTAATTTTAGCGCGTTGTTTCTAAAAAACTGCCGAGTTTGTAGCAAACTCATGGAGTCTCTGGTGAGCGGAAAGAAACCTAATAGAATCTCCATTATTAACCACATCTTCCATTCCACTTTCAAGCTCTTTATCAAATTCAGTCCATTTATCTCTCCAGGCGTTTCTTTTAGAAATAGACCACTTCTTCATAAAATTCCTTACCCTTGAAAGTTTTCTAATAAGCTGAAAAGATCAGGAACCATGAATAATGAACTGACATTCTTTTTTAATCAACTCCATACATTCTTCATACTCAAAATTCCAAGCTTCTAATTTATAAGGTCGTTTACCAGAGAAAGAAGCAAGATCGGTTTAAAAAATAATAGGAGAGTGATCAGAAAGTTGAATTGGTAAGTGAATAACCCTAAAGTTAGGATAAATATTATTCCAATCCCATGAACCATAGGCCTTGTCAAGCCTTTCGTAAACAATACTTTGGTCTTTTCTCATGTTACACCAAGTAAATCTTGGGCCCTTAAAAGGAATGTCCATAAGGTGATGCTCAACCTTCCAATTTCTGAAAAAATTTGCTCCTACAATACGCTTATTACACCCACCTAACTTATCTTCTTGATAATCAACTTGATTAAAGTCGCCAATGAGTAAGAAAGGTCCATCAAATGAATCGATCCGAACCTCCAGTTGGTCAACTTGATCCTGGAAGCGAGGCCTCACGTAGTACGCTTCTTTCCAAAAGATCCTGGCTTTCGTGCTTTGGTGGGTCTCCTTGAACCTAACTCTTTCCAAACCAATGGTCTGTTATGAGCTACAGGTTCACCATAAACAAGACACAAATACCAAGCTGATCCATTACATAGCAAAGACGATGATGAAATTTTGACAAACAACAAGACAAACTACATTAAGTCCTACCCTAAATCCAAACCAAAGACCTCCTTTAGTTTCAATAGCATCTAACTCCTATACTTCGGGAAAAACCAAAAGAACGAAACATAGGATCCACTACATCAACATTACACTTTGTTTCAGATAAAAACAAAAAATCAAAATAAGTGCTAGAGAGAAGCACTTTAGTCTTCGCAAATGTAGGAGCAAGCGGATTATTTAAACCCCTACAATTCCAACAAAGTCCTTTCATGAGGAGAGAAAACCACCACAGCAACACCGACCAACTCCACAGCCAAACTCATATCAGCCCAACCCAACTTGATTCACCCTAAGGGGACCCGAAGCAACAACGAAACACAACCCAAAAAAAATAAACGACCACCCACTCAAGACATTAGGAGCCAAATCCAATCCAACACCCGGACACAACCAGCTCAAAACATCAATCAGCCAAGGACTCCAGCAACAAACATATGGCTAAGGGCCATCAACGGATCCAAACCAGCAGAATGGTGATTCCAATCCAGCCAAAAGACGGATAACAATACAGAGACAGTAGAGATGAAAAAAACCAAACAATCAAGAAAAGAGAAAACCTAGTATGTCATATTTGGACTAACCAGTGGGGGAAGGGGCGAGGGGAAGGGGAGACACTAGATTAATCCAGAAACAACAATACGGAAAGAAAACAAATTGTATTGATAATTTCCATCTCAATACTTAAGCCTTACCCGATTGAAAAACACGGACGGTGGAGGAAGGGACGAGGGGAAGGGGAACACCAATCCGACTCCAATACACTAGACAAGACTCGTAACATAAAGAACACAGACCAAATCGACTGATGAAATCACCATCCCATTTCCGGAATCGATATCATAAAAGACGACAATCCAAACCATTTCAGGAGCAGGGGTACACCGATGATAGCAAGATACAAGCCAGAGAAGAGGTCACAAGGAACCGAGACGGATACACACGGCCGGAAAGAGCGGGAAGCACATTTATTTATTTACAACTGGTCGACGATGAGACGGACCACAACAAAACAAAGGGGAATCATACCGCCGGAGATGAGCGAGGATATCGACCCATCTCCGGCGGAGGCCGAGAAGATAGAGGAGCTTGAGTGTTGGCAGATGGTGGCGGTTGATTGTGGTGGTTTAGATGGGGATTTTTTTGGGGATTTTAAGGGTTACGGGGAGAGAGAGAGAGAGAGCAAGGCGGCAGACTTATATATATATACACATCTAATTAACTTGGATTAAGGATGTCAATACAGTTCGACTATAATTTTATTCTATTAAATTGGCTCTAATATATAAATCAACTATTTTCATAATTTTGTATGGGAATTTAGTAACGCAACAAAACCATTTATAACTAATAGCTACGGAGTATATTTTTTTTCAAATAATAAATTGCAATAAATTTAACTTTTACTTAGTCGGGTGTTCTTGGATTTCGGGTTCATTCGGTTATTGCGGAAGTTCCGTTCGAAATAGATATACGCAGATCGAACATGAAGTGGATTTATTTATCTCAATACCTTGTTCGAATTAATTGGATCGGGTTTGTCAAGTTGAATCAGGTTCACGAAACTCTCACTCTTTAAGCAAGATTACTAAAAAAAATACTCTCTTCAATTCTCTAGAAATGCTCCATATCACTTTTTCGGCTTATTCACCAAAATTTCCCCATTTTTCGAAGCATGTTTTTGTTAATAAAATATACCCTATTTTATTGGTGAGACATAACATTCATTCATACCACAATAACTTAATATGGACTGGATGTTGCTGAACTCTTTACCAGAGTAACTTAATATGGACTGCATGTTACTTTTCCTACTTGTTCGTCAAATCCAGTGATACATAATGTATTTAGGGTTTTTCTACATGGTGACCCTCTATTTTTTCGTATTACACATGGGAATCTTACGTTTTCAAACTACACATGTGGTAACCCTATACTCTATTATTACTTATTAGCATGACCCCGAACTTGGTTTTTCCGTTAAGTATCTAACGAAAAGTGACGTGGCTAATTTAGTTATGAGTTTTCTCTACATGGTAACCCTGTGTTTTAAGAAAATTTGCACGATAACCCTTTTTTTTTTACAAAACACGCACGCTTAGAGATTTACTCATTTAATTAATTATTTTTCTCGCATTTTCCCTCAATTATTACACTAACAATGTCAAATCTCGTCCATTTAATGACTGAAGCACGTTACATCTCCTTCCCTTTGCTCTTAGGGGTTTTTTAATTTGGTATTTAGAGGATCTTGTTAAGGTTTTTCCAATATCGAAAGAAGATATTTCACTACTCGTTTATATAAAGGATATCGGAGAAACGTATTTGATAGATTTTTATTTTAGGCTCACTTTCTATATCTCCTTTTATTTACAAGGTGAATAACTTAGTCTCCGTCCTTGGAGCTCGTTCATTCGTTGGATGGGCAAACATTAACCGAATGAATAGGCCTATGACACAAAGAGACAAATGATCTATCGTTCGGGCGTTGGAAACAACCATAATATTGAAATTAATAACAACAAGAAGGTGGAAGTAAAAAAAACATTAACATGCCCAAGAGTCCAAGCATGAGCGTATCAAAAGTAGATGGGATAATCGAGTGAAAATGAAAGAAAAATGATTAATTGAATGATTATTTTTTTAAGCATGTTTGATTTGTACAAAAATAGGGTTATCGTGTAAATGTTTTTAAAAAATAGGGTTACCATGTAGAAAAACTCAAAATTAAATCTGCCACGTCAGTTTCCGTTAGATATTTAACGGAGAAACCAAATTCAGGGTCACGTTTATAAGTATTAATAGAGTAGAGGGTTATCACGTGTGTGCTTTGAAAATGTAAGGTTAACATGTGGAATCTGAAAAAGGGTTACCACGTAAAAAAACTCTTGTATTTATTATTTTCATCAAGGCCTAAGGCCTGAAGCCATATAGGGATAAGAAGCAAGCAAGCAGTTCACGTAGACATTTTATTTTCGAGAAACATGTATATGCATTTATAAAAGTATGCATGAAAATACAAACATGTATATCCACTTACGCTCTAGTGGCATAAGTGCGCCTGGTTCATCTCGTTAGCCTATCGGAATGATTAGTATTGCTGAAGACGTGGATGAAGTTACTCGTGCCTATTCTCCCTCGCTTCTTGAGCATGTTTTTGATATCTGTCGTATCTTTAGTCATATAGTTGCACTAGCCTTATTAGTTATATGGTTTGTTTTTATGTTCAATAATTTTGGATGTAACTATGGCTTTATAAGCCAAATTAAAACAATATGTAGTTACGTCTTTTTATAATTGTAAAAAAAAAGTACATGAATGATGATGGTATGTAAGTTTATACGGTAACGGTAAGTCATTTTTATCACTCACAATATTTATTCAGATTCATTTTTTTTTGAGAATTGTGTAGTACCGAGTAATCACTCCCTCCGTGTCATAAAAATCTTTCCATTTTGAATTTACGCTATTTTCGAAATGATGTTTTATCTATAGTATATATTAATTATGTTTGTTATAAGTATATTTTTTTGAAAATTATTTTGATGATAAATATAAATATATTAATATTATAAAATTAATTTTCATATTTTTCCACTTATTCATGGTCAAAGTTTTACAACTTTGACCCTGAAAATAAGATATGGAGTGCAAAGTAGATGATCTACAAATGTCAGAACTCAGAAGATATAAATAAATACTAAAAGACAAATTTGAAGATATTGTCTAAAATGGAATTTATAAGACAAGAAAAGAGAAAAGAAAAACTAGTATGTATTTGCATGGGAATAGAAATATAGACAGTACATACGTAGGGCAAAAAAAAGCATGCAGAACTTACATCTATCGTACTACGGCGGCTGGTTAACCACGACGACGTTTTAGGAAATACCGACGATGTTTTCATTACGAAAGACGATAATGCCCTTATGCACTTCAACTCTCTCTATCTCTCTTCTCTCTCTTATCTCTAATTCTCCCAAAATCTAATACAACTAATTCAACTAAAAAAAATTAAAAAATTACAACAACAACAATTTTACTAAATCGAACAACAATAATTTCACTAAATCGATTATCATGACGGACGAACAATCTTCGGTATGTTTACAAATTAATCAAAATTTAAATTTGTCATTTTTTTTCCCGAAATCCGTTAATTAAGTTAATTGATTTACGTTACGTCTTAGTTAGTTAAACTTCAAATGCGTATTTTTTTACAAAAATTGGAAAAAATATCATGGTCAGACAAGGAACTGGATGTCATGGACCATGGCCATACATTGAAAATGAACGTCCAGCCATGGCCAGACATCCATTTCCAACGTCTGGCCATGGTCATGACACTCAGTTCTATGTCTGACCATGGTTAAGTCATGTAAGTTTAATGTCTAACCATGGTCAGATGGTATTTATTTTTTATAACCCCGTTTAATAACATTTTAGGTATGTAGATCATGATTTACTAATATATGTTAAATATTTAATGTCGAATTAGCGTCCTATTTGCATTGAACAAGATTCGTTAGAGGATTTCGGGAATAATAACATTGATTACAATCCGTACTTTGAGACGACATTTGATTTTGATACCCGTGATGATGCCTTTAATTGGGCGAGTAAGATTTCAATGGAACATGGTTTTGCTTTGGTTAAAGCAAATAATGTATAATGGGCCAAAAAACAAAAGACGAGACGGGTTGTTAGCATCTTACTTTCGATGTTCAAGGTATGGTAGGCCTCCTCCAATTGATGATCCTGAGAAGCGACGTAGGTCGAATATGTGTGGATGCAGTTTCCGTATCCGAGCCGTGCAGAACTACCCTCGTCAAGGTGACGATAGCGGGGCAGTTTGGAACATTATTATCACCGCCGAGGGTAAAGGGTTTCACAACCATGAGGGGGGGGGGGGGGGGTTTACAAGGATGGTGATCGTCATTTTGCGGCTTTGGATGACGAGGAGAAAGCATATGTGAAGCAACAGGTTAAGGCCGGTGTGCTCCCAAGAGATATAAAGAACGCTCTTCACCAAAGAACGCCGGGTAAACTTCAACCGTCAAATAATCAGAAATATAACGAGACCAAAAAATTGAGGCGGTAATTTAGGGGTGGAACTGTGGAAGGAACACCGCACAACAAATGTTTGCTCTTGACGTCGAAGCGCAGTATTTGCAGTGGCATGAGAGTGATCCCGAGACACGACAAATCTCTCAAATATTCATGGCACATCCCGTAGCCGTGCAGCTATTCCGAGCCTATCCTTATGTTGTGCTCATTGATTCGACATACAAGATAAACACCTACAAGAATCCACTAGTTGAGATTGTCGGTGTTACCCCGACTTGGAATTTATTCCTAATTGCTTGTGCACTCTTTCCTACGGAGTCCGAGGCTTCATACACGTGGATATTGAGGCGGTTGTCGGACATTCTCGCATGTGTCTTTGTTTTCCCTACCGTCTTCGTCACCGACCGAGAGTTAGGTTTGATCGCCGTTCTTGGGGAGGTGTATCCTGGTTCTAGTCATTTCTTGTGTCGGTGGCACGTCAACCGCGCCATCAATGCCAAAATAACCCTGAACATTTATAAGACGGAGTGGTATAGAGATCTTGTCTACTATAATCCAGAATCGGGTTGGATACGGGTTATCGATGCATTAACCGTGGAAGAGTTTGAAAAAGCTTGGGAGTGTTTTCGCATCAAATGGGTTGCCTTAAAGAACTATGTTCGGAACACTTGGGGTCAATACAAGGAGAAGTTTGTGCGATGTTATACAAACAATGTCCTACATTTCGGTAACACGTCTACTTCCGGTGTCGAGTCGGCTCATCCTCTACTTAAGACATGGTTGAAAAGCGCGAATTTGACACTTGATAGTATGTGGTCGAAGATGCATGACATGCTTGAAAGTCAACACTCCGAGATTAGAAAGGAACTCGAGGATTCAAGGAGTCGGCCTCGGATAACCAGTCGTTTGTTCTCATTGCATGTTTCTAGGGGTCGTGTCGACGAAGGCAATAGGATTAATGGAGGTAGAGCTTCAGAGAGGTCTTGGTCTTGGTGTCGGGTTAGAGGAGGGGTGTGGACATGTGATTGAGACTACTCATGGTCTACATTGTGCATGCAAATTGGTTGATTTGAGTAGGAGAGGTAGGAGGGTCCATGTTGAGGATGTTCATGTTTTTTAGGAAGACTTTGGTATTTGATAGTGTTGATCAAATGCCGAGAACCGATGATGATGAGTTTGATGGGTTAGTAAAGGAAGCTAGAAAGAGTGATCCGGCTTCCCGTAGGTTGGTCTCAGAGAAGATGTGTGATGTCCTTCATCCGGAGGACGAGGAAGTTTTGCCACCTCTTATTAATGAGAACCCGAAAGACCGGCCTAAAAAGTTTACAACTCGAAACAAGTCGTCTTTCGAGCATAATCAAAGGAAATATGGGACACCTAGCACCGATGGATCTACTGCTCGTACTCACTTATTCCGAGACTTTCCTCCAGGACCACATTGTGCTCCGTTAGATAGAAACTACACCATCGGCCTTATCTCTACTTGGGCTAAACAGTACGGCGTACCAGAGGTGCTTTGGGGCCAGTTCTATGGATGGGTAGATGTCGGAGACGATGGTCACTGTGGGTTCCGGGTTATATCTCATGCCCAACGGGGGAAAGAGGGCGACTACCTTCCGATGAGGATATGGTGTGGCCGGGAGCTTAGGAGCGACGATGTCTACAAAAACTTGTTCAGTAGTCATCTATTGGCTACGTTCGGTTTGACAGAGTTTGAGTCCACTTTGAGGCGTGTCGAGTTCTTTCGTTCTTGAGATTGCATGCGGTCCGGATTATTGGATGTGTGGTGACCACTTACTTGCATTTGCAACCACCTTCAACTGGACTATTTGTGTTATCGGTCATTTCCGTCGCGACAATGGTGAGAAAATTTGGGCCAGTAGTTGTGAGACAATTTTACCAATTAGGGCCTCGATTCTAGGTCAAAAACCATTTGGTGTTATGTGGATTGTTGCGGTTGCATTCAATAGGGCTGCATGAGGATGTTGTCATGTCACCACTTGCTCCTGCTTGGCTTACCTACAGACACGAGAGTGTCAGTCACCTCGATACTTTGTAATAAAGAAACATCGAGAACTGGAACACTTGCATGAGATCCACCCCGGGAAGAAGTCGGAGAAGAAGAAATGACAACACTACTGATGATGAAGTTGCAAAGAAGTTAGAGCTCGCAAGTATGACGAGCAAATTCGACCCCGCGAGAATTTTGCAACCTGAAATCGTACTGACCCGACCTAATGACGACCTGTAACCCGACACGACTTGATGATCCAGTGACCCTTTTGCAGATCCGATTAAACTGATGATCCGACAATTATTAAACTTAATATTGATCAAAATGAAAGCGATTTTGTGCTTAGATTGATACAATCGACATAATAATGAAATAATTAAACAAAATAATAGTTAAAATTAATTTAATGATAAAAATTAGAAATGTGATAAAATAACGGACCTGATAATAACCCGACTCGACCCAAACCCGATAAAACCGACCCCAACGTTGACTTAAACCCGACACGACATTGTAACTTTGACGGGTGTACTAAAAAGGCTCTACATTCTCAATTACTTATACCCTTGAGATAAAAAAAGCGCTTTGTTCATATTGGTGACTCAACAAAATTCTGATCGAAGAAATTAGGGTTTTTGTTAATCTACTACCCCTCTTCATCTTATCTCAATTCTCTTGCAATCAATTTATTTTATCAAACTTATTTATTATACTTCTATATTTAATTGCGAATTTGAAGGAAAAACAATGCCAAACAAAACGATCAATGACAACGAGGATCGCAAGTATGTCTATCTTTTTGTTTAATTGTTACGTTTTTTCTTAAACGTGCCTTAGGGCACAAAATAAGAAAATTTAAATGAAAATTCAAACAATAAACTTTTTCAATTTCAATGCTATATTTAATGTTAAACTTTTCATTTAAATTCGCAGGGTTTTGGATGTTTATTACACCGGATATGGCACCAAGTTGTTTGTTGATAACGGTGTTCTCGTTGAGCAAAAAATCACATCTTTACCTTCTTCGTCTGGTCTTCTAGTTGATCCAAACCACATATATCATATATGTACCTTCACCTATAGATATGGTTAGGTAACCTTTGATCATACTCCCTCCGTCCCGTTCATTTGTTTACCTTTACTTTTGGCACAAATATTAAGGAGAAGGGAGGGGACCATTTGTGGGTAAGGACATTGGATGACATGTGGATAAAAGTCCTATTGGGTGATCAAATAATCCATTGGAAGCATACCTAATATAGAAAGGTAAACAAATGAGTGAGATAATATGGAAAACAAATGACCGGGACGGAGGGAGTATTATTCTATTTTTTTAACCAATTTTTCATTTAATATTATTTCTGTTTAACTGTTTTTTTTTTTAAAAAAAAAAATTCTGGCTTGTATTTAGGGAATTTAAGCCACTAAATAGTGCATTGTATTCTCCTAATCCTCCCCCGCCAAAAAAAACACCGTCTATAGCAGATATTAAGAAAAATTCTTACCAGCCATCAATTATGACGGCTCGAGAGGCGTTGGCGTACTACAATCGAAAACATGTATGTATGTTAACGTGAACCCTCGTTGTTTTTTTCTCTTGTTATCGTCGACTTTCAACTTTCGTTGGTATAATTGTTTTTATTGATCAACAGCGTGCAAAGTATGTATATGTCCGTCCCATTGCAAGCAAATGCTTTACAAGCGAAGGCTTTTGGTATCATTGCCTTTTTTTAGCTACACTTGAGAAGAAGGATGATGGGGATTCACCTGAAAGGTGTTTTTTTGCTGAACTAAAGGCAAATGGGGTGAAATTGGGTACTGCAAGCTTTTTGGTCACTTTTTGCCGTCCAATTGATGGTAACGCCTTTTTAGTTTCAACATGTTTTGCTTAAGACGGGCAATCCGTCTAAATGTTTTAGACGGGTCAAGCCCCCTGCTTTCTAATGAGGGGGATTGACCCGTCTGAAATGAGAATTTGTGTTTTAGTTTAGTTTCACTTGTCATTTGCATGCGCCTTGCACGAGGCTCTAGCTAGAACGCGTTTGTGCATCCAAATTGCTGCCTTTTGACAACTTGTTATTTCTGAATGTTCATATCAAGCTTTAGTTTCTAATGACTTATTGTGTGATAAAATTGAAAGAGAAATGGAACCTTTAAAGTGGGATGTATTGGAACCGTCTTAACCTTAAGACGGATAATGCTCATCGTAAATGAGAATTTGTGGATATACTAGCCTCCATGTTTTATTTTTCAAAAAAGATTACTAGTAGAAATTGGATACAAAGAGATTACTAGTAGAGATAATGCTCATCGTTTATGAAGGTCCTTATAACTACACTATGAAACTTAAGGTCCTTAAAGCCATACGTTAGGCCCTTATTGTAAGGTTTACTCACATTTTTCACATCTTTTCGGCAAAGTCTTTTTACTATCCCTTTTCTTTTTCCCAGTAATCCCTCTTTTACATGTTTTAAAACAACTAATTAAAAGCTCATTTAATCCACAGGTACTCAGACAACTCAGGGCTGTGAGATATGTGAATCGATGCCACATCCTGTTTGCGGATTTCTTAAAGGAAATCCTCAGGTCCAGCCGCGACTTTTACGTTCTACTAGAGTTATTGGTATTGTTATTGATCTACCTAACACTCGTATTTTTTAGCTTTGAATTGATTTGAAATGTTTTTTACGGAGTATTCTCTTTTGACAGAAAAAAAGCGGCCTTATGGATCAATGAGGGGAGGTGAAGGTGGCGGAAGCCATAAAAAGCATTCATTCTGCCTTAAAATGTATGATAGCCTGTCAAAACTCTGCCTTCTCGCTTTGTGAACGGTACAGTAGAGTAGTTGGTTTATGCAACTCTTTACACAATTTTCATCAATGGTCATCTTATTAGGGGTCTCTGAGCCGCTTATGTAATGTTTTTCAGTCTGTCCTCATTTTTCTTCTCTCGTTTTGCGGTGTAATATTTTGTGGACTTTGTTACATTCATTCTAAATCTTGGTTTCCTTGATTTCCAGTGAAGACCTCGATAAGTATATTCCCAGCTATAATGCCTCGGAGAATGATTGGATGCAGTATATGTAGTTAGGTATGTAATATGTTGCTCGTTCAATTCTTTACACTATTTTTTAATTTGTTTTTGTCCATGATTTTGTAAGTCTTGATTGAGAGTTTGAGACACATTTTTTGCTTTTGCAAGTGTAGGATAGAATGGAAGAGAAGCCAAATGGAAATGGTATAGTAGTCCTAATTGTTCGGCAAAGAAAAACTGTGCAAAGGCAAATATCAGGAGGGCGGAAAAAGAGATGCTAATGAATAAGTTTTTTGCTCTCTTTTTTGTTATTTAAAACTTGATTTAGTTTCTAGATTACTTATATTAGATCCTCTGGCTTACACTTTATTTCCACTGGCTTCCATTTTGTGGTGTTATACACTTGAAGATTCAGACTCTGAGTTTGAGCCATTCAGTTTCATCACTCTGATGGTTTTTATTTGAAGTGCTTGCTTTATTTCTTATTTTTAGCACTCTTTTCTCGTCGTATTCTGCTCGATGGCTGATGGGAGTGGTTGATTGTGAGGTAGAGAAACGGCGGTGGATTGGGGTGGGGAGAAACCACCCGAGATTCTAACTAAAATAAATGAAACAGAGTAAGATGATTAGAAGAGGGTGACAAAGGATAATTTCATTCAAATGATCTTCTTGGATGGTTACATCAGTAAGATCCCTTATGGTATAACTAAGTAATAAGAGTCATTATAAGGAAAATTACGAAACTGCCCTCTAGCTATGATTTGGGTGCATTTAGTGAAGAACATTCGAAGAGAAACCAACAATAACTTGAAATTGGCCCAAGTACTTTCATCCTTCGAATTTGTAGGTGTTTTGATGAAACATAGGACAATGATTAAATGCTTCATCTTGGAACACATGATTCCCGGGTCAAAAACGGAAATGGTGATTACCTTGAGTAACCATAGGATAGTTATTCTCAAATTCCCTCTGATCAACCTGGGGGGTGGCATCTCTGCGATTACCCGTGTCACGATGCTTTTACCTCAACTGTTACCAAGACCAAACACAAATAATATAACATCTTCTATGCTTGATTTCATCATAATGGTTAATGATGCTCGAGTCTCAATGCAGAGTATATTATTCAAGTGCCTACTTGGGCGAGAAGGTACCATCTCCAACATCTTGTGCTCTTTATCATAACCACCACTCCACCAGGGTCAAAGACCTAACTAGTATAGAATTTAAATACCAGGTCAGATGCACCCATGTCATTCGCCAAATTAGAGAGCTCATTCATTTTTTCGAAGTGGAAGCATGGCAGTAGTACTCCCACCAAAGTCGGACTTTTCTTTATTCCTTCAATATCATTTCCAGCTTAAGTTTTGCTTAACTTGTCTTGCATGATAGTTAAAATAGAAAATGGTCCAGAATCATGTGTTGTTGATTGAGCATAACCCCCACTTAATCTTCCTCACCCTTAAAATCACCCTTGTCCTCAAGGGCGAGCCTTTAAAGAAACATTAGCTTGGACACTCTTAAGACAAAAACTCTCGCCTCGGATCACATGCTTGCATAAAGACAAGTCGTATACCAGCTCGAGGACAAGGTTTAGCCATTTTGTGGTAAGTACCTCAACAAAACCACAATGTACCAGATGAGACCCACATTTAAGTGGGGAGTATCAACCAACAGAGCCAACCTAACCATGTTATATGTTTGCCTAATTCCCGCGCATTTCCTAGCACACACATTATCACGTGAAATCAACATTGGCCGGGATTGTAGTATATGTCCAATAGATTCCTTACCAAGGGCATGAAATTTGTACTGACCACTCAACCAACTTGTGTCTATATTCCGTCTAAGATCATAGATTAAAAAGCAATAGAAAATATGAGAACATATATGAGCTACTACAAGTGGGGAGCTGGGAACCTCAAGTCTACCAGAAGTCCAGAACTGAAGTTCGTAAAACGGATGCTCCATATATCAGCATGACCATGGTTGTTAGGTGTGACAGTCAAAAATATATTGTGATGATATGGTAATATTTAGTAAATAATATATTACCTTAACTTTGTATATTCCTAATATTAGTTTTCCTAATTAGATAGATTTACCTTAATGAGCAAGACAATGTAATGTATATATATTGAATGTATGATGTATATTCAGATTGAGGAAAATAATAAGAAATCTTTTCCACAAGAGTTTCACATGGTATCAGAGCCCATGGTAAAAAGACCTGGGCATAGAAGAAAAAAAAAAAACTGGGCAAGAAATCGCAGCTGGAAGAGAGGCCAGAAAGCCCCCCAGTCTGATTAAAGTGGGCTCACATGTGAGGGGGAGTGTGAAGAAACTCAATTGTCCCACATGTGAGTGTAATCCCACATTGAGAAAAGAGGGGAGAGTTTACCACTTTATAAGGCAATGAGTTACTCCCTCTATAGCCAATTGGTTTTAGAGTGGAACCCCATTGGGTTTATAAAGTGGACTCTCTCTCCTCAGTACGGGTTGGACCCAGGCCCGATTGTGAAATTTAACATGGTATCAGAGACCTAGGTCATAACAAGGTCAATGAGTGGAGACGACGGCATGAAAATTGGCGACAATAGCAAGAAGAATACGATGACCATACCACAGACATCACCATTGTATCTTCACCCATCAGATGGGACTAACATCATGGTCACGCAAGTCGTTTTCAAGGGAGAAGATTACGACAATTGGGCTGATGCAGTTCGAATGGGTTTTGAGGCAAAGAACAAACTGGCTTTTCTTGAAGGGAAAATTGAAGAACCAGTCATACCCAAGGGAGCAGAGGAGACGCTGGAGCATGTAGCTTGGCGCCAATGCACGGCCACCGTAAAGATGTGGTTGAGAAACGTGATTGACCCAACGCTACATAGTAGCATTGCTTTCTCGGGTACAGCAGCAGAAATTTGGAGCGAATTGAAAGATAGGTATGCTGTGGGAAACGCGCCTAGAGTTCATCAACTAAAGGCAGAATTGATGGAATTAAAGCAAGGGAAGAAGAGTATTGTTGAGTATTATACCAAGCTGAAATCTTGTCTGGGACGAAAAGAATTTTTGTGATGCGTGTTGTAGGGCTAAACAAACCCGATCGATTTTTGTTCGTAATAATAAAAGAGCTTTGAATATATTTGATTTAATTCATTGTGACATATGGGGCTCGTATGGGGCAAATGAATTGAGCGGTGACCATTATTTCTTGACCATTGTTGACGATTGTAGTCGAGGAGTATGGGTTTATTTGATGCAAAATAAGGGAGAAACGGGAAAATTGCTAATGAATTTTTGTAATATGACGGAACGACAATTTAATAAGCCTGTCAAAGTAATTCAAGCAGACAACGGGAGTGAGTTTAAGTCTCTACCCATGCTAGATTATTATCAAAGGAATGGCATTGTTTTGCAAACTAGTAACGTAGGAACACCGCAACAAAACGGTCGGGTGGAGAGAAAACATAGACATATATTGGAGAAGGCTAGGGCTCTCCGTTTTGAGTCGGGATTACCTTTGCGTTTTTGGGGGGAATGCGTGTTGGCAGCGGTTTACCTTATAAATAGAACACCCACTCCACTTTTGAATGGAAAGACACCATATGAGTTCCTGCATAAACAAGCTCCACGTTTGGGACACCTAAAGGTGTTCGGCTGTTTGTGTTATGCGTATAATATGGGTCGAACTAGAGATAAGTTTGGAGAACGGGGGAGACGATGTGTGTTTCTTGGGTATCCCGCTAACAAGAAAGGATGGCGGGTTTACGACCTTGAGAGGCATGAGTGTTTTACATCCAGGGATGTAAAATTCCTTGAGCATATATATCCTTTTCGAGAGGAAAAAAGGATGTCTAGGCAATTGGGCGACGATGGTAGGTGGAATATCACTCACCAGCCACCATTCACTGATGAAGAAAGTGTTGAAGTCGGTCAACAACAGAGAGAAAACGAACGGGTGACTGATATGCCCCCACACACAGGAGGCCGAGAGGGAGGAGAAAGGGAGGAAGAGGCTCTGGAGATAGGGCAAAACTCACCCGAGACAAGGGAAAACTTACCACAACGTGAAGTTCCGATGGGACGGGGAGCACGAGATAAATTTGAGCCGGCTTGGAAGAAGGATTATCACTGCACTTCAGCAATAGTAAACATCGCCAGCATCAATCCGCATCATTCAGACTCTTCTAGGAAAGGTACGCGTTACCCATTATTAGATAGTGTTGCTTGTAATGCTTATTCTGTTGTGCACAAACAATTCTTGGCTAACATTGCAGCAGTCCGTGAGCCACAATATTATGGAGAAGCGTCGAAAAATCCGAAATGGAGGGAAGCAATGCGCTTGGAAATCCGTGCACTGGAAGCAAACAAAACATGGGACATTGTGAACTTGCCGTCTGGAAAACGACCCATCGGGTGTAAATGGGTTTATAAGATCAAATACAAGGCGGATGGTAGCGTTGAGCGATACAAGGCTCGCTTAGTGGCACAAGGTTTTACCCAAGTTGAGGGAATTGATTTCCATGAGACGTTTGCACCAGTCGCAAAAATGGTAAGTGTACGTTGTTTACTCACTGTTGCGCTTCATAAGAATTGGTTGATTTCGCAATTGGACGTAAATAATGCTTTTTTACACGGAGATTTACATGAGGAAGTATACATGAAATTGCCACCGGGAGTTGCGGTAAGTACTGGCAATAAAGTATGCCGACTGTTGAAATCTATTTATGGTCTCAAACAAGCATCAAGGATGTGGTTTACTAAGCTTGCTGAGGAGTTAAAGCATTATGGTTTTGAACAATCGTTGGCTGATTACTCCTTATTCACATACAACAAAGGGGGAGTGTATATAGCCGTCTTGGTGTATGTGGATGATATGATTTTAGTCGGAAATTCACAAGATGCTTGCACTCAATTCAAGCAATTTCTAGACAAGAAATTTGGGATAAAAGACCTAGGAAAATTGAAGTATTTTCTAGGAATAGAGGTAGCACATGGAAAGAAAGGTTTGTTCTTGTGTCAACAAAAGTATGCTCGGGAAATTGTCCAAGAAGCCGGACTAGAAGGAGTGAAACCAGTTGGTTTCCCGATGGAGCAGCAGCACGGTCTTGAGTTGGCAAAAGGATATATTTTGCGAGATTGTACCAAGTACAGGAGACTTGTGGGAAAATTGGTATACTTGACCATTACAAGGCCCGAGCTAGTGTATTCGGTCCATGTATTGTCGCAATTTCTACAAGAGCCGAGAAAAGAACATTGGGAAGCCGCTTTGAGAGTTGTGAAGTATGTCAAGGGAACGGTGAGTCAAGGAATTGTACTGAAAAAAAGAGAGAAATTGGAGATGGTTGGATATGCAGACTCGGATTATGCTCGTTGTGCATTAACAAGGAGATCGAGAACAGGGTACTTTGTTAGTCTAGGTGGATCACCTATCTCATGGAAGACACGAAAACAAGTGACGGTCTCGTTATCTACAGCAGAGGCGGAATATAGAGCAATGACAAATTTGACGTGTGAAATTATATGGCTGAAATCGTTTCTTCGTTCGTTGGGTGTGGAGTACACTCAACCAGTGATGGTATTTTGTGATAATGAAGCTGCAATAAAAATAGCGAGAAATCCGGTATTTCATGAAAGAACGAAGCACATCGAAGTAGACTGTCATTTTGTCCGACAACGAATGCTTGATGGAACGATTCGAACATGTTGGCTTCAGACAGGTGAACAATTGGCTGACATATTTACGAAAGGATTAGGGAAACAACAGTTTGATCATATCGTTGGCAAGTTGGGTGTTTGGAATGGAGTACTTCCAACTTGAGGGGGAGTGTGATGATATGGTAATATTTAGTAAATAATATATTACCTTAACTTTGTATATTCCTAATATTAGTTTTCCTAATTAGATAGATTTACCTTAATGAGCAAGACAATGTAATGTATATATATTGAATGTATGATGTATATTCAGATTGAGGAAAATAATAAGAAATCTTTTCCACAAGAGTTTCACATATATGGTGTCTAATAGTTGGAGGACGTAAGCAATAAGCATCAATATTGTGGATTGAAGAGAGCTGAAATGTATTTTTGAGTACTTTTATGGGACCATGTAACAAAGGAGAATGTGGGTGGGGAAACTTATTGAGCAGCTTATTTGAAGTATCTTCAATCGTTGCAGCATGACATAAGATTTGCCTCGCATTAGCCTGTTGTTGATTCGCATTAGCTTTTTTGGTTGGTTCAGGCGTTATATTGAACACTTGGTGCACGTCTGTGATATTGTCGGTCTTCTTTTATAGAATTAATGAGAAGTATCCTGACACGGGTATGTGTCAAGTTTAAGACGCCTTAGGTAAGTATAAGCGTCGAGGGTTGCAACTGCACACGGGTTTGCGAGATTTTAAAAAAAAAACAGAGTGCAAATAGGCACCCAAAGTACCTTCCTTTTGAGAAATATGATCAGGGTAGATTAGCTTGAAGAAAATCATGAGTTGTTGGGTTGTTATTTGTGCTCATGTTGAATTCTGAATTAATGCAAAAGAGTCCCTTCTATTTAGTAAAAAAAACATTTTAGCCATCTACTAGATTTCAGTGCATCCAACATGAAGTTATCTTCATAAATTGACCTTTTTTTGTTGTTTTCTTGAGATTAATTAGAAATGTATCTTTGTGATGAATAAGGTATATTTAAGCTTGCAATCCTTTGGATTTCTTATCAAATCTGAAATTTTTGGGGACTCTTCCCCTTTGATGTATCTTGGGTTTAAGTTTCTAAGAATTTTAATCGGTTATTTATTTCTTTATTATGAATATATTCTTTAATTCTTTTGGGTTTTTAAAGTGACGTATTCTTCGAGGAGGGTCACTTTCTTTGAACTCTTTTTTTTTTATGATTTATATTGTTGAACGAAACTTATTTGAAATTTCGTTTATCTCTCATCCTTACGGATGGTATAGGTTGATTATTTAACCTGGTTTCCTTACCTTATAAAAAAAAAATGACTAACCCTTCACTACAAATTTACAATCACTTAATTGGGGTGACTATGAATTCTACTTTCTGCTCACAAATTCTCATTGAAGACGGATCGATCCGCGGGTCAAATCTCCCTCACAAAAGGCAAGTGGAGTGCAAGTGAGTGACAAATGGAGCCCTCCACTCCCTCTTTGTGAGAGGGACTTGACTCGTCTTAAGCGTAATACGAGTCGATCCGTCTTCAATGAGACTACTTTATGCTAACAATAAACAAAATACTCTTCATGTAGTAGTTATCAGCTTATTGAAAGATCCTTATAGTAAATAAATTCCAATTTTTTGTTTAAATCAACTGCGTCAATTACCTAATGAAGAAGTTTTGTTCTTTTTAAGAAGAGAGTTACAAAGACGAGTGTTGAAATTCACCCGGGTGTTTGACACTATATATCGAGTTTATGAATATTAATAATGTAATCTAGTGTTTTCGCCATCTAGTAATAGCATATCGTACCTTTTCAGGTAAAATGGAACGAATAGCCACGGATAATAATTGTTGCATCAAAGTGTGACAATCATGTGACTTTAACCCAGTGAGTTTGTTTATGTTGCATTGCACTCGTTGATGCATTGCATTTAGACCTATTTAGTATGTTTTCCACCTCACCTGTAATTTAGGGGGATAGTAGTTTGTTTATGTTGCATTTTCTATATTTTGATCTAGATTGAGATATTTTTAGGTAATTATGGTGTCTTAAATAATTCTGTGTTTGTTTTATATATATTATTTTGTAACATTTTTCTTTAATATTTTTTTGGGTTTTTCTATGATGTACCCTTGTGTTTTTCCAGACTCTACGATATACCCTTGATTTTTCAAAATCACACAAGATACCCCTAAACTTAATAAATTGTTCTACAAATACCCTAAATGCTGATTTTTTACAATTCTAACTATTATATTTTGGCAATTTTAGTTTATTATACGTTAAAAATACATGTAACCATCCTCAAAATCCTTATTTACTCATTAATATACAATTTTTTGTGACAATAGGTAACCATTAAAAGACTCAAATTTGGATACTTGGGTATCTTAGAGACTAATATGGGAGTTTAGGGGTATATCAGATGTTTCTTAAAAATCGAGGGTATATGTTAGAATCCGCGAAAACACAGGGGTACAAGATAGAAAATCCCTATTTTTTTTGTGGTAGATAAATGCTTTGTTAGGATGATATGAGGTTAATCCTGATGCTGTTTGTAGATTAGATTAGGCAATATCATGTTGGATTATTTAGATGACTTGTCTTTATATGTTGACAAGTATGAGGATGCACTAATGAGCAAGATGTTCATATTTGTTTTTGCCTGTACAGTACACTACTAATTGCGCATAATAGTTCCTTTCTGGGATATACGTCTTGGTTTGTAAATGTGTTATTGACTTGGTTGTACGCGTATAATTATTCAGAAAACGGCGGAACCGGTTCAAGTGTGTGGTGAGTACAATGAGATCAAGCATCAAGCCGAGTTTTAACACCATTGCTAAATTTCAGAGCAAGGTTGCCAGTGAAAAGAAAAAAGGGGAGAGGGACAGTTATTAGTTATGGGAGATTAAGAGGTAATTATCTCACTTCGCTGATTTTTACTTCGTAGTCGACTGTTTGGTGTGGGGATCAGGTAGTTTCATCAAATATATGCATTGCTTGAATGCGATGAAGACCATTTTTGACAAAACTCATATGTTGGACTGCTCTTTTATCTCGTTGGTTATAAAGTGATTTCTATGATAATTTGACTATATCAACACTTGTACCTCATATAGACCTAATAAGGGTGAGGGTGGTGGTGGCTGGTGACTAAGGTTTGACATTAAAGATGAAATTGTTCAGTTTGCACGAAAGACTAGACGTTGAAGATGGTAATTTTAAGTTTGCCTTGAGGGCGAGGGCGTTTAAGTAGGGTGAAGAAGGTGTGTGTCGAGTAGGAGCCAACGTGGAAAATATACGAGTTTTAACATTTATTAGCATAAAAGAGCTGGCAAAAAATTGTCTATTTTTTACTACAATATTTGCCTATAGACCTTGAACTGGCCTAAATCCAAATATAGCGACTCGATTCAAATTGATATGTGGCCACAACAAGAAAGGACATGGCCCAGGAAAACTTTCACCTCGAGAAAAACGCAGATATTCAGTAGTTTTCAGTCAACGTCACTATGGCATTTAGCTTACATGGCAAAATCAATAAACGGTTGAAAGGTCTTTAAAATATAGATATAGATTCCATACCCTAATTTTTCCATTGTTTAACTTCCATGCTAAGCATGGTTTTCCTTAGATCATAATATAACTACCATGGTCTGGTAACAAGCATGCCGGTTTGATTTTGGTTTTTTATAAGGCTGTTAGCCAACTTTTATCTGAATAAAGAGCTATTTGTTTGTTGAGCCATGCCCACAAGCTTTTCAATAAATGGCATTTGCAAAGATGGCGGGGAGTAGGATTATAAGCATTATGTCTTGAATTATTTTTAATAAGTTAACTATAGGAATAGTATTGAATTCATACTAAAGCATTATGTATTGAGTTAATGGGGGGAGTAGGATTAGAGGGAAAAGGAGGGAGGAGCTTCAACCGTTTTCCCCCTCTTCCTTCGCTTGCTCCCCCTTGTGTGCAACTCTAACCGTTCTCCTTTTTGTTACTCATATTTACTCCTCAAACTCACTTGCTTCTATCATTTTCCACCACTTCCCATGTTATAGTTCATGTACCTTTGAACTGATTATTTCTTCTTATAATCTACTTACTTCCCACCTGAGTTCTTGGATTTTGCATTACGGTGAGTTAGCATCTTAGTTATTTTGTGTGTCGTTTGATTCTTGATTCTTAATTATATGTTGCGTTTAAAAATGGTTAATATTTAATCAATATGGCTAATGTGTGGTGTAGCATCTTAGGTGATTGAAACTTTTATGCTCATATAAGTTTGTCATGATCTGGGTTTTATGAATATTTTTTGTTTGTTAGTGATTAATGTATAATAAGACCCTCCATTTGTTTGACAGAATTGTCGACGATTTGTCTTTGGGGTATTCCTACTTTTTTTTTTCTGGTGTAATGTGTATTGGTGTGATGTTTCTTGTTTTTCATTAGGGTTTTTGGTTTGGTAAGTTTATTTTATCTATGATACATGTTTATTGTTACAGGTTTGGCCGTTTGGTGTGTGAAGAGATGGTTTATCGAAAAATCAAGCGTTCACAGAATCACAACCCTTAATTGATAACACAGGCTCAACGGTTTCGTTCTTAGTAGACTTTCTGTATTACATATAAGTCTTACTGTATGTGAGCTACTAAGGGCTAAGCCATTTAGTTTTGAAGATGTCTGGAACTGGGAGAGATGGATTCGATATTCAGCTATCATGTCATCATGTCTAGAGCTGGCAAGTCTGACTCGACCGAGTGACCCGACCCGAAACCCGAGCAAAACCGACCCGACCCGAGAATACTGCAACCCGAAACCGACCCGACCCGACCCGATGACGACCCGTAACCCGTTGACGACCCGAAAATCAGTGACCCGAACCCGACCCGAACCCGACATTGACCTGACCCGATATTGACTCGATTAAATTGACGCTCTGACAATTATTAACCTTAATAATGATCAAAATGAAAGTGATTTATTGTTTAAATTGATATGTTTGACTTAATAATGAATTAATTAAACCAAATAATAATTTAAAACTAGATTTAATGGAAAAATATTGAAATATTGCGAAAAAATAACCGGACCCGAATACGACCCGACCCGTAAGGGTTGTCTGACCCGATACGACCCGACATGACCCGACCCAAACCCGACCCGACTGACCCGATTGCCACCCCTTATTCATGTCGCATGAATAAAACTTTTAGTAATGAATTTTTCTTTTTTCGCTTTTCTTATAACGGAGATTCATTAATTTCAGTAGGTCTTGCTTGCGACGGATCGGATCTTGCGACGGGTATTTTGTGAGAGGAAATGGGTAGAGGGGACAAGGTGGGCACCCCCCATGTGCTCTCCACTCACCCTTGATGAGTATTTTGTGAGAGAATATGGTATCCGTCTTAAGCTTGTAATGGATAGTGTCCGTCACAAATGAAAATTTGTGCATTAATTTTGTTGTATGCCCACATCAACTCATGATGTATAAAATACTACTTTTAGGTGTACGGCCTACGCAAGACTTAAAACTCAAATGTCGCTAAAAATGTCCTACTAACGGATGCCAAAATAAAGTGGCCTATTAGACCATCCCCAAGCAAGGTCATGAGGGAGGTCATGACCTTGCTTGGTCACCTTAATCACATGTTAAGTAGGAAATTAGCATGACTTAAGTTATCAATTGACCTCAAAGAGGTCACCAATTGACCTGAAAGAGGTCACGAAGGATGAAGATCACCCATTTGATGACCCAGCAGGTGGCATCTTTTCATTGGTGGTGGTACACAATTAAAAGGACGGACATCATTGCATACCATCATCTTCATCTCTCTCTCCTGCCAAAAGGAGAAGAAGAAGATAAATAAATAAAATCAGATTTACATACCAAATCAAAAAGAAAAAAAAGGAGCATACAAAATAATTTTATATTTAATAATTGTCTACAAAATGAATTCAATTTTAACATTTTTTGAGCCATTTTTTTTCAATATATTTTACAGGTTTAAGAAAACCCAAAAAACTTTTTAAAAATTAAAAGTAAAAAAAATACCTGAATTTATAAAATAAGGTGGACGAAGGTGTGAACGAAAACGGTGAAGACGATGATGATCGAAGAAGCTGAGGATGAGGATGGGGATGGGGATGGGGATGGGGATGGGGATGGTGCATGATGCGTGTGAACAAAGAAGGTGAATGAGGTGATGGTGTATTAATTTGGGGTTGGGGGAATTAATTTTGTGCCATGGAATGGGAAATATGATTAGGATTTTGCAGTGGTTTGGGAATTTGGGGGAATTAATTTGTATTTGGGGGATTAAATGGGAAAGGGAAAATAGGATGGGTATTAATTTTGGTTTGGAGGAAATAATTTGTATATAGTAATTAGTAATTGATAGAGTAAGTTTTAGACGGATATACCCGTCTTAAGCAAGACATACTATATTTAAGACGGTTAAAATATACCAAATCACCTTATTTGTACCCGTCGCAAGCTTAAGACGGGTCACATTTCTCTCACAAAGTGCAAGTAGGGGGCTCCACTTACACAAAAGGGGATTTGACCCGTCGCAAGCCTTGCGACGAGTCGGTCCGTCACAAATGAGAATTTGTGTAGTATCTTTATTATTGTCACTTATTAGTATTCAATTACTCACACATTTAAACACATATCTTAATTATGAAAACACAATCTCAAAGTTTAAAGAAAATAATCCGACTTCAGCTAGTGAAAATCGATATGAATATAATCGTAGAAGATCGACTCAAAATCGATTCGTAAAAATTCACGGCGAGATTCGTACACATGTCACTCATATCGCTCTGGAAAATGAAATCATTGGGCATATTTGGCAAAATATTTGGATTTTTTAGCTCGTAATTTTTAATTTTTTGTTTTTCTAATTAATTTTTCTATATCTAGTTTTTAAATACATTTAATCGTGATTTTAATTATTATTGCGTGGTAATTTTTTTCACATTTGAGTGGTTATTATTTTAGTAAAAGGTTACAAAAATATAAACATGAACTTATTATTAGTTTGTTAGGAAATAATAATAATAATTGAAAAGTTAAGAGAGAGGTTGAGTGGGGTAGAGAATGTGGGAAATGATTGAATTAGGTTGGAAAGTGGAAAATGATTGGGTTTGTGACCTAGGTCGTGACTTTCTGCTTGGGAGGGTATAAATGGATCAAGATAATTATGGAGTGATTAAGAGTAAAAATGGGTGGTGACCTAGTTAGAGTGACCTTTGCTTGTGAATGGTCTTAGTGTTTGATCAAGAGTTAACTTAGCTCTAACAGCGACCTGCTTAAAACAGGGCGATCCGTTTAAATACTTTAGATGGGTTGAGCTCCCTCACAAGAAAGAAAGTTGGGCAAGTGGGATTATCCCCCCATTTGCTTTCTTGTGAGGGGGATTGACCCGTTTGAAGCTTTCAGACGAGATGTCCCGTCTAAAATAAAAATTTGTGTAACTCTAAACAAGGACGATTAAATTAGCCTATAGTTGTTTGCCCAAAATTATCATTATGACATTTGTAATGAAAAGTCACTCTGTTATAGACGTTGACACGTTGCTTTGATTGCTAAGTCAACTTTACCGTTGATCTGACTTTGATCATGTCTTGCATGTAGTATGGTAGTTACTATGGTCTTTAGTCGTTTCTAGATAGGTGAAAGGCATTTTCCGTTTCTATTTCGATGCCTCCTAACGAGGTTAACTTAACACTTAGCCTAATTGGGGTGCCCCGTGTTATTATTGTTGTTTAACGAATATCGAGCTGACAAGCTTAACGTTTAGCCAAGTGAAAGGCTTAACGATTGACTTTGTTATTGTTGTTTTATCTATCGGTGTTCCCGTCACTAGGTTACTATGCCACGAGATTCGTTATGTTTGACCCACCGTTTTTAAATATTATTGGCTGGAAGACGTACTATGTTTTCACGTGCTCTTGATATTACACATAACCATTTAGCGGACGCGGTGCAACAACTTGTAGATATAAAAGACAGAAGATTCAAGGGTTATACTTGCTAGTTGCTACTATTCCTCATGTATTCAGGGAGTTTGTCATATCCTATTAATAAGAATATGGTCATCGAAGGTTTGAAGCCAACCACGACACTTTGATAACTTCATGTGGTGCTTCAACGAACCCTGTGACTCTGTGAGGATGGGAATTTGACGGAGAGTCGTTTGTTTCATCTACCCATTTGGATGAAAATTTATGGACTCCCTTTACTAGGTAGGACGAATGAAAATAATCCGGGGAAAATAGGTGCGCAATTGGGAGTGTTTGTTACATTGGGCCGACCTCCTAACCCGGAGGTGGAAAAGGGAAGTTTAAATAAGAATTATGCACAACGTTCCGTTGGAAAGGTGT
Source organism: Heliosperma pusillum (assembly GCA_022085475.1). NCBI lineage: Eukaryota > Viridiplantae > Streptophyta > Magnoliopsida > Caryophyllales > Caryophyllaceae > Heliosperma > Heliosperma pusillum. Next base: position 44,858 of record JAIUZE010001032.1, on the reverse strand, counting down.
AACATCCCTACGGCCGTACCTTTAGGATTCTATCCAGAATTCAATAAATAAATAAATAAATAAATTGATTTACAAATTACAATCATATATTAAGGTATTCCACGGTAGTATACGAGATAATGACATCGGAATATGTTAATGAGAATCGGAAATTAGTGCAGTAATTATTATTTATATAAAAAAAATACTAGAAAAATTGATATTAGAATCTAGAAACACTTAGAAAAGCCGTAACCTTATACTACACAAATACTTATTTAAGACGGAAATATCCGTTTAAGCTACAGAAACCGATACCAAAAAAATTGAACTTGAATACTTGTTAGATGTTATCCATTACTCCATACAAAAGACGAAGACCGTAGTTAGTACAATTTGACCACTGCGTACTCTGTCTCCTTCCCTAGTGCTTTGAATTGTTAGGAATGCAGCTTTTTCTGCATGGAATTTATGACAACACCAAATAAGGAAATTGTAGTTCAGAAACATTTCTTTTGTATAACATAACTTCACACCCACTTATTTACTTCACACCACTTATTTTTCCCTCAACACAAACATTCACTATGTTGTCTACAATGATGGCAAGAAGGTTAAGTTCATTGTACTCATTTCTTTTTTCTAGTATAACTAATTTTTTTTAATTGTTTTAAATATGTTTCTTATTGTATAAATGTTACTGATTTTTGTTTCCGTATATTCATAGGAGCAAAATAGACTGCTTGTTTGAAACCATTGGTCCGGCTGGTAGTAGGATTCAGATAATACAACCGGCTATTCAACAACGCTTTGGTTAGTTAAATAACTAATTTTGCTTAAAATGTAGCATTTCAATATGAATTTGAACATTAGATTTATTTTGATCATCTTATTTCAGATGTTGTTTTTATGCAAAAAGGGGTTACGAGTTTCGTAAAGAGACATGTTTTGTTCATCAATGTTAAATGGCTACACTCAATTGTTGATAGCTGGTTAATTAGGGTTAATTGAACCCAGGAGCCTAACTACTTGAGCTTTAGCCCGAGATGATTTCGATAATTGTATAATTAAATACTGTTTATACACAATTGCAGTAAATGTGTGATTGCTTAACGGTTGTATGTGGTAGTGTAAATGTTTTCCATACTACGCGTAGTCTAAAGTTCAAACCCCAGAGTCAACAATTTTCAGTTTTTTTTTTCCAATTAACAGCCCATTACACATCTCTTTTTAATTATTTTGCTTCCGGGTTTAGTTATATATGTCTTCTCAAAATCAAACTCTACTAGTCTTAAACCCGTGCAAATTTCACGGGTTTGTTGTTTCAGATTTTTTATTATAATAAACTAAAAATAACAATTATATTTTAATACTATGTTTAAGAGTTTTTATTTGTATAATAATTTCATTTGCAGTTAACGACTTGTACATGACGACGTATGAAGGATATGTAATATTAACATTACAATTTATAGTCGAAATATTTCAAAACATATATCTTAAAACTTAACGATTTGACATTCAAAATATATTAACATATTCGATCAACAGAATACGATTGTCAAATGTTAAATATTTTGTTCTTGTATTAGTAGGTACATGTTGTAGTCTCCTACGAAGTACTTGTAATTTAAAAATATAATATATATTACAAACGTTGCAGTATATGTGCAATATGTCGTGAAAAAGTATAAGTAGATACGGAATTAGATAAGCCCCTTGTAATTCAAGTCATAGTGTATAATATGGCTAGTGTAATCAACAATGTATATACAATTATTTTACAGTTAAGTATATATGTAAATTCACATTGGTATTCGAAGACGTATATCTTACAAATTATTTATCTTTGTGCTAATATGGCTAATATGGCTAATCTTACACTTTTTTTTACACTACAACAAATTAACACTTGCGCCACGATTTATGCCACGAAAATTTAGAATTCGTGGCTAAAACTTGTTTAGCCACGGGAAAAATTTATTCACTACCTTAGAAAAAAATGTATTGTACTAATTTTTATTTGTTCTTTCTCATTTTTGTTATAACACTCAACTTAAACAAGGATTCCTAAAAATATTTAAATATCACTAATCACTAATATTTAAAAATTTGTAGACGTTATAACAACGAAATGAGTTTTTTTATGATTCAAAAATAATTAGACTGATGATCGTCCAATAAATACATATTACATATGCATGCCATAAATGGAAGCAGCAAGAAGCATATTAGCTGCCATATATAAGTCTATATGCGTGTCATTAAGTGGTTTTCTTTTAGGTTTCCATTTTGGTATATATATGATGGTTGGATGCTTTAAGATTACTGTGCTTAAAGTGATGGAGTAGTAGAGTCGGATGTCCCTAATGTAACTTCACTTTTTTATCTATTATAATGCAATGGCATACCATAATTAACTACAAATTAATTTTATTAATTAAATCAAACAAACACTTGTTGTCTCAATTTTTTGTCCCTAATGTAACTTGGAAGATATAATACTCTACTAATTTTCCTCTTCTTTCTTCTACAATTTCCCTCTTCTTTCTACACTCCCTTAGTTTTCACTCTTTGTACTGTTGTCTACCATGGGTGGTGGAAAATCCTTATTATTTTTGTCATTCTCATTCTTCTTCGTATTGATGGTCGCAGCCACCAATAGTACTGATACTTGTCCAGCTATAAATGTGGTAATATTACCGTCAATTACCCATTTGGCATTAGCGAGGAATGCGCGTTTTCTGGAAAGTTCACTTTGACGTGAACCATCGACAAGGGTAACACGTATGTTCTATACGAGCAACATGAAATTACGGAATTATCCGCCACCCAAATTACTTTTATTGGTACTCCGGTTGCCAAATCATGCCCTAAGAAAGAAAAACCGGCTTAGAGTTTCAATGACATGCTTGATTTTAAGGGCATCGGACATCCTTATGTGTTATCGAGAACCGAAAATGCCTTCATGATCATAGGGTGTAACCATTATGGGTTGTTGAACGCCAAAACCATGCCAGTCGTAGGAAATTGGCGAGCTGTGTTACCATTTGTAACGACGCCAAAGATTTGGAGAATGACATACACTTGCTCCGGGATTGGGTGTTGTCAAGCTCGTCTCCCTAAGGTTTTACAAACATTCAACGCAAGTTTGGAAGGGAATGGGCGCCCCAAGGGTTTACGAAATGCAAAATGTAGTTATTTTTTTTTGGGTTACCGAGTCTTCATCGAATCTCGATGATGAGCGGTTATAGTTCCGTCTGAGAGATTTTTTAGCTGCAAGAGTATTGTAATTTTAATTATTAATTTTATTATTTGGACTTTGTTTTGCACGAAATTGTTAGTTTGAAATTGTTAGTTTAAATTTATTATTAAGTTTTATATTTATTATGTTTTCTTAGACTTTGTTACTGCTAGAATATTGTAATTTCATAAAAGTCTAAAAAAACATAATTAAAACATGCTTATAACATCGTAAAATCATGGAATATGAAAATATGTTTATAACATCATAAAATCATGGAATATGTAAATAGGTAAACAAATCCGAAATGTTAAGAGTGAGGAGAGAGAGTAAATAATCTTTTGCTTTGGACGTGGGGCCCGCTTACCCTTTACTTTTCCTAAAATTGAGCAACCAATCAGAAATATTTAAATGTTTCTGGTTTATTATATAGTAGATTATTTACTAACTAAAATCTGTGTATTCTTAATTATTGTTCTTCTCACGACCTTTATTAGTGACTGTAATGTTTTTCATAGACATTATTCCTAGAGTTATATGAAAATTTTATAAGTATTTTCTCCATTTCTTTTTACAACAACAAAGCTCTTTAAGTTGTATAGTAAATAAACATTTCTTTTACGTTCTTTTTGGGTTAATTTTTAATTACAAGATGAAGGACCATTTGATGAGCCTATAGTATTTCTAACCGATTTTTTATTTATCAAATTGTGTTAGATACATTTGGTTTCTGGTTCCGCCCCAGATTGAACCGCAAAGATTTATTCAGTTGGTTTCTTTTTTTCCAGAATCGTGTGGCATAGCTGCCGTATGTACTCATATCGAGTACAATTTACGGATTTCATATGCTTTACACAATCAATTGTCTATGCCGCTGCAACCGGGACCGTTAATCAACCATGAACAATGGGAAGATGAATTTGGAGGCGAAGAAGTGAAAAAAATTTTGGATTTGCTAATGGAGGCCAAGGAAAATGGTGTCCCGTTGTGGAATGGGCTACGATTAAGAAATGATCAGCCATTTAGTTTTCTCCAGTTGCCAGAAGATTTGTTGACAAACCACCTCTCCAAGTTCACCTTCTTAGCTGTGATCAACATTTTGAGTGACTACTCAAACCACGGTGAAACCCCCTACATGGGGAGTGTTGTATGTGAAGGGACGGTATATAGTGAAACAAACAGAATGAATATTGAAATATGGTGCTTGGATAAATGTAGAGTCGCAAGAGAACTGCTCTCCTTAGAAAGTATTTCGCCCTTTACAAGCCTAAGGTTACCACGAAATCAATCCGAGGATAAAACTACACCGACCTTTGAATCTTATGCTAGAAACAAAGAAACTTTATTGTTTTTGTAAGATTTGTAGTTGGTAGAAATCTGAAATTTTGTTGTGTTTGATTATGATATGATTCCTTCTATTTATAGAAGAGTTTGCATCCCATGACATATCAGTCAAAAGTCATGTAGCGGATTCAATTAACAAGAACATTCTGTTTCAAGCGAAACAAAACAAGTGCGCAAAATTGCGAAACAGAATAAGTGACCAGAATTAGAGAATTAGTCGATCGACTGAAAAGACCAGTCGATCGACTAATTTCAAGAGGTCGATCGAGCAGCTTTTAGTCGATCGACTAATAAAACCAGTCGATCGACCAAAACCAAAATTGCACTCTTCAAAGTAGTCGATCGACCAAAATTTCCAGTCGATCGACTAAATCACAGTTCACATACTTGAGATTTGTCTCAATACGTCTTTGCATATTATTTCTTTTATTCTGTACCTCCCGTTAGCTCGATAATTCGTTTATATATGAACGTGTACTCCACACTCCCAATCCAAATTATAACGTTACGAGTTTCCGTATGATTTCTACCACGATATCCAATTATACTTAAATGATCGATGACACTTAAATCACCAACATTCCTCCCCCATTTAAGTGTAATCCTTGATTCGTTTTAAATACCTACTCATCATCAATTTGCGCATCAATGAAAATGTCACGAAGATTGAATTTCCACCTAGTAAAATGCACGATTCATATACTCTAGTAAAAAGGGTGTCTCTAAGGATTGAACCCTTAAACATATTGAATACATGAAGGCAAAATACACACAAAATATTTTTTAACAAATAGTTATATACTGATACTTATTACAAGCCTAGTATCCTAATCCTTTCATGAGCGTATAGAAGCCTTGAGTCCAAAAGCTTCCGAAGTCGGCTATACTTCACGTCTCACATAGGTGAATTCTTTTATCATGTGCCTGCAAGTACACTTTTTCAAAGAACTCATTAAGAAGATTACACTTCATCCATAACATACAGCAGGTCCAAGTACATACCTTTGGGATAAACTTTGATGTACTTCAATCTTAAGTAAGGGGCCTTCCACATTGAATTCTACCTCTAACATTGTATTAGAGGGGAATTGGGTATCCCAATACCTAAGGTTTAATGGACTTTAAACCCATCCCGATTATCGATTTTTCCACTAAATGCCTTGCCAAGCTTTTAGTTAAATGATCTGCAAGATTTTGTTGTGATCTTACGAAGTCCACCGAAATTACTCCATGAGAAATTAATTCTCGTACAGCACTATGTCTTACACCGAGATGTCTCGATTTCCCATTATATATTTGACTATATGCTTTAGCCAATGTTGCCGCACTATCACAATGTATTGATATTGGTGCCATCGGTTTAGGCCATAGAGGAATTTCATACATTAAATTCTTAAGCCATTCTGCCTCTTTTCCGGCTGCTGCCAAGGCTACAAATTCAGATTCCATAGTGGATGTCGTAATACATGTTTGTTTCTTAGAAGCCCATGAAATGGCGCTTCCTCCAAGCAAAAAGACCCAACCACTAGTTGAAGAATGATCTTCAATATTGGTAATCCAACTTGCATCTGAATAACCTTCTAGTACCGAAGGATTCCCATTATAAGTTAATGCAAAGTCCTTTGTATTCTTAAGGTACTTTAAGACACGCATTACCGCGCTCCAATGATGACTACTCGGATTGCTTGTGTATCTACTCAACCTTCCAACTGCATATGCAATATCTGGTCGAGTGCTAGTCATAGCATACATTAAGCACCCAATGATTTGAGAGTACTTTAACTGTGACACTGGCAATCCTGTATTAGGCATTAATTTAATATTTGCTTCCATTGGTGAATGAGCAATACTGCTATTCTCACAATTAAACTTTTTAAGTACTTTCTCAATGTAATGAGATTGTGACAAGGATATTCCAAGATTAGTTCTTCTAATCTTAATTCCTAATATTACATCCGCTATGCCTAAATCTTTCATAGCAAAACTCGATGAGAGAAATGTCTTTGTAAGATCGACTTGTCTTTGATCCGTACCAAAGATTAACATATCATCGACATATAAACAAATGATTACACCATTACCAATTTTATCAAATTTGCTATATACACATTTGTCCGACTGATTAAGTTTATAACCATTAGACAAAATTACTTCATCAAACTTATGATGCCATTGCTTTGGTGCTTGCTTAAGTCCGTATAAGGACTTCACCAATTTGCAAACCTTATGCTCTTGTCCGGGCATAATGAAACCTTCCGGTTGTTTCATGTAGATTTCTTCTTCCAAGTCACCATGTAAAAACGCTGTTTTTACATCCATTTGATGTATTACCAAATTATATATAGAAGCAATTGCTATTAGCAATCTTATGGTAGAAATTCTAGCAGCTGGTGCATAGGTATCAAAGAAGTCGATTCCTTCTTTTTGCCTAAAACCTTGAATAACCAATCGAGCTTTAAACTTGTCGATAGTACCATCAACAAGTGTCTTTTTCTTAGAGATCCATTTACAACCTAAAGGTTTACATCCCTTTGGCAAATCTGAAAGAACCCATGTATTGTTGCCCATTATGGAATCCATTTCATCATTAATGGCTTCCTTCCAAAATGCAACATCTTGAGAAGCCATTGCTTCTTTAAATGTTCTAGGATCTTCGTCTATGTTATAACAATAAGCATATTGAAGTCCTAATTCGTTCCTTGACCCTTCTACTAAATAAGTTTGGAATTCGGGTCCGAACTCTTTCGGTTTTCTTCCTCTCTTACTTTTCCGAGAACCTACAGGAACGACTTTAGTAAAGTCGATCGACATAGACCTTTGGTCGATCGACTCACTGCCTTGGTCGATCGACTTTTTGCTTTGGTCGATCGACTGGTTGCCTTGGTCGATCGACTGGTTGCCTTGGTCGATCGACTGGTTCTGCATTTGGTCGATCGACACATTGTCCAGTCGATCGACTTTTTCACGTTGCTGATTCATTTCAACGTTGTTATTTGGCACTAAGTCTTTAGGCCTCTTCATCGATGTAAATCGATCCTCATCAAAGATGGCATCTCTTGTTTCAATTACGGAATGGATTGCAATCGCATGATTGGGTTCTATCACATAAAATCTATATGCTTTTGAATGACTTGCATAACCAATAAATATACAATCTATTCCTTTTTCTCCTAAAGTTTTCCTTTTAGGATCGGGTAGTCTTACAACGGCCCGACATCCCCAAACTCTAAGATAACTTAGATTAGGCTTCTTTTTGTACCAAAGTTCATATGGAGTAATGTCATTCCGCTTGTTAGGCACTCTATGTAATAGGTAGCATGCGGTCAACATTGCTTCACCCCAAAAACCTTCACTCAAACCCGAGTATGAAAGCATGAAATTCATCATCTCCTTTAGAGATCTATTCTTCCTTTCCGCTACGCCATTCAATTTTGGTGTGTAGGGAGGAGTAATTTCATGAACAATTCCACAATTTGCAAAGTACTTAGGATCAAAGTACTCACCACCTCGATCGGTTCGAAGTCTTTTAATCTTACAAGATTGTTGTAACTCGACTTCATTTTTATACATAACAAATTTATCAAGTGCCTCATCTTTAGTATGCAATAAATAGATATAACAGAAACGAGAATAATCATCAATGAAAGTTCCCATATATTTCTTATTTCCCAAAGATGGAGTAGAATGTAAATCACACAAATCACTATGTATTAAATTCAACATTTCTGATGTGCTCACAATATTTTTAAAAGGTTGTCTTGTGATTTTAGTAAGCATACAAGTATCACATTTCTGAGTTTGTAAATCAAAAGACGGAATCAAATCATGTTTAGACATATGAAGTAATCTTTTATAGTGAACATGGCCAAGTCTAGCATGCCATAAAGAAGAAGGAGAAGAAGCAGTAGAAATCATATAAACACAATCATCTATCTTATTAATATTTAACATAAACATTCTGTTACAATAATATCCGAAACCGATAAATATTCCTGACTTTGATAATACATACTTGTCCGATTCTATAACTTGCTTATAACCGGATTTATTCAATAATCCTCCCGATACTAAGTTTTTCCTTATATCGGGTACATATAATACATCATATAATACGATAGATTTTCCGGAAATAAATACTAAAGTAATATTTCCACTGCCTTGTATTTTTGCGGTTGATTCGTTGCCCATGTGTAGAATGGATCCGTCTTTTACTGGTACATAATCTTTGAACCAAGAACGGTTTTTGCAAACATGTCTTGTTGCCCCCGAATCAATCCACCAAATGATTTCATCATCCTGTACATAATATGCTTCATCAAAATATGTAACATAATTCTTATTAGAATTATTTTTAATACAAGTTAGTATATTACCTTCACTAGTAGAAGCACCTTGGTCCTTGGACCCTTTTCCGGTGCCTTTTCCCGCTAGTTTCTTCTTCCTTACTCGGCAATCCGCCTTTAAGTGACCAACCTTTCCACATATCCAACATGCACTTTTTGGTTTCTTGTTTGGGTCGTCATTAGTTCCATCATAAGGACGTTTCTTGCCTTTGCCTTTCCATTTAGAACTTTCCCCTTGTTCCACCATATTAATGGAGGAATTGTTTGGATTAACCTTTTCAGTAGGTTTGTCATTTTCCTCAGCCCTAAGGCCTTCCTCGACTTGGAAACTCCTTCCAAGTTGAGCCAAAGTCATGGTTTCCTTCTTATTTTTTAGTTCATGTTTAAAAATTTTCCAAGAGGGAGGCAATTTCTCAATTATACTGGATACATACATGTTCTCATTCATAGGCATATCATATTGAGAAAAGCGATTAATAATATGAACTAACTCATTGAATTGTTCCGACACGGGTCGAGAATCTGTCATCTTAAAGTTCATAAAACGACTTACCAAAAACTTGCTGCTTGTGGCATCTTTATCCATATACCTCTTCTCCAATTGATCCCAAAGTAAAGTAGAAGATTCAACATGTTGATACATATCAAATAAAGTATTTGACATACCATTCAATATATGTCCACGACATATATAATCATCATTCTCCCACTTAGCCTTCCTACGGAGGGCATCAATAGCATGATCATCTTCCGGTTCCGGAAGACATGGAGTAGTAATCACATAGGCAACTTTCAAGTGAGAAAGTTTGAAGTGCATTTTCTTCTGTCATCTTCGAAAATCAATTCCTTCAAATTTTTTCTGTATCTCAAACTTACTTTTTCCTTTCATATCATCCATGATACAATCACTATATAATGAAAATACTTTCTAAGAATGTTGTATGTGAAGGGACTGTATATAGTGAAACAAACAGGATGAATATTGAAATATGGTGCTTGGATAAATGTAGAGTCGCAAGAGGACTGCTCTCCTTAGAAAATATTTCGCCCTTTACAAGCCTAAGGTTACCACGAAATCAATTCGAGGATAAAACTACACCGACCTTTGAATCTTAGGCTAGAAACAAAGAAACTTTACTGTTTTTGTAAGATTTGTAGATGGTAGAAATCTGAAATTTTGTTGTGTTTGATTATGATATGCTTCCTCCTATTTATAGAAGAGTTTGCATCCCATGACATATCAGTCAAAAGCCATGTAGCGGATTTCAATGAACAAGAACATTCTGTTTCAAGCGAAACAGAACAAGTGCGCAAAATTGCGAAACAGAACAAGCGACCAGAATTAGAGAATTAGTCGATCGACTGAAAAGACCAGTCGATCGACTAATTTCAAGAGGTCGATTGAGCAGCTTTTAGTCGATCGACTAATAAAACCAGTCGATCGACCAAAACCAAAATTGCATTCTTCAAAGTAGTCGATCGACCAGAATTTCCAGTCGATCGACTAAATCACAGTTCACATACTTGAGATTTGTCTCAATACGTCTTTGCATATTATTTCTTTTATTCCGTACATCCCGTTAGCTCGATAATTCGTTTATATATGAACGTGTACTCCACACTCCCAATCCAAATTATAACGTTACGAGCTTCCGTATGATTTCTACCACGATATCCCGTTAGCACAAGTGACTACCCCGGCGGGTGAGAATGCACATCATGCGGTAGTTATCGTGGGGATATACAAAGACGATTCATTGTTTAATGCTAATGAAGTTGTTGAAACCCTGTGGATCTATCAAAACGCTGATGGTGATAAGCACAAGAGTTTTTTACGCAATGGCTTGAACGTGGTGAGGCACAGCCTACTAGTTGAAGCTTATTGCGGTGAGATTTATGCTACAAGTGTCGGACTTCAACAATTGGTAGCCAACACCGTCAGACCGTACCGTCAGAGACAGCCGGTGCATCTTACACGTTTACCGTAGGAAAACCATTGGAGATGTTTGATTGTAACACTGTTTGGCTGGTTTCTGTTGGGATAATGGTTACTTCGTTTTTATGTTCTATGTACTGTTTTAACTTTGTTATCAGACTTAAAGTTCCACTTATGTTATGTTAGGCTTAATGTTTGACTTATGTTATGTTGAACTCGTTATGTTGTAACTCTGATCCTCTAATTTATGGGCAATTTGGCATGTAGTCCTATCTTCTTACATTTGAGTATAATAGCTAAGTGGTCGCCTGCGAAATTATACCGGTCTCTTCTGATTATTGACGGTACCCTTTAGGAATTCGGATTACTTGGCGGAAATACCAAATATTGGCTTTCTATGGCGCTGTAGGCATTGGTATAAACTGAGATGATGTAATAACGCGTAATATGGGCATCCGCTCGACAACAAATCTTACTTTTTCCTGCAGTGCAGATCCTTTTGTCCAGAAGAAATATTCATCCGGATCGTGCCAGGGAAGCATTTAGCAATTGTTTTGCTTGATCAGTATAAAGTAAGGTTTCTATGTAATGACATATATGTTTGTTTATTCAGGAGAGAAACCTGCACCTGCATGTTTGTTTTACAATTTTATACTCCTGGTCCGCTAGTCCGAAGTCTGAACTGTTGAGCAGTATCAGTTATAATCAACATAAGCTCAGGAATTCAAAAACCGACATAATCGTACGAGTCATCTCCTTACAGAAATACAAAAGGTAAAAAATTGAATGGAGCAGATGAAATTTTTTTCCTGCAGTAGCTTATCACATGTATATTTCGTCTTTCCTGTGGTTTTGTTTGACGTTTGCTAACCCTCATTTTTTCTCTGGACGCTGTAATCAATTAGAGATTGAGTTCGCATCTTAAGTCAGTGATGCTCTCAGCTTGAAACAGTCTCGTACGACTACAGTTATGATAACCTCCGTTTGCAGGGACCCATTTTTTACAATTTTAAGACAGCGATAAATCGATAATCTTTCATTGGATCAAGAAATAAAGAAAACATGACGGAATTTAAGTTCAGCTCCGATATGAATTCTCTTACAACTGTGACTTTCACCAACAAACTGAATATATGAATCTAATCTTTTTTTTTTATCGTTTTCTAACTCGAACAATAATTTTGAATAACCGGGATGTTCATCTTATCAAAATGGTAGACTCGATTATGCCTACATACATAACCATAAACTAAGGGATTAGTTTAATTACTTTTATGGCGAAAGTCTTCAAGATTCAAGTTCTTTTCTCATCTCTAACTATGTCATTCCTTCAAATTCTTTATCAATATCCTCCCTCCTAGTCACTCATTTCTTCCCCTTTCCTTTTACATTTACACAAAATTAAGGCATGATTTTGGATCACACAAAAACACTACCACTAGGGATGGCAATTTTGTCCTGGACCGAACCGAAACCGAACCGATCCGAAGGAAAAGTACTGATCCAAACCCGAAGTTTGAAAATCCATATCCAAATCCATTACTTAGAACCCGAATCCATATCCACTTAAAAAATAACCGAACCGAATCCATGCCGATCCATTTCATATCCATATCCGACCCGATCCACCTGATCCATTTAAGATCCATAACCGACCCAAAACCGATCCATATCCACCTTTATCCCGATCCAAATTCGATCCATATCTATTTTTCTCCTGATCTAAACCCTTTTTAAAATACAAAATTTGATATGATTTCATATCACTTACAAAAACTAAATCTTCACAATTTTTTTGTATCTCTTTAATCCATGTTTTATTATATTTATTTATTATTTATTTTTTCTTTTGTTTATTATACATGTAAATTTAGCTCTCGTTGTTTTTCTACTTTAAGTATTTCAAGTTAATCTGAATATAAATTTGTTTTAACTTCAAGGCAGATGCCTAAAACATATTTGTATATCGCCTATTATATTTTCTAATTGTTTTTCTACTTTAAGTATTTCAAGTTAATCTGAATATAGATTTATTTTAATTTCAAGGTAGATGCCTAGAACATATTTGTATATCGCCTATTATATTTTCTAATAAGTGCATTTATCTTCTCTTAGAAAGACAAATCACATAATATGTGATATTGTAGTTTAAGCTTTTTATTTAATAATTACTTCTTATTTATTCATTTATTTACAGATGGAATATATGTTAAAGATATTTTTATGTCTTATTAAAATATATTCCCTCTTATTCCATGTAATATTTCCCTTTCATTTGGGCAATAGGGTTAAGGATATGAATATGGAACATACAAAACACTCTACTCCACATGCAATTAAATATGAACCACACAAAAACACACAACCCCCATCTCCAAAAATGAAAATAGGGAAGAAAACATTAATGGACCAAATAGGAAACATGGAAGAATAGAATAGGAGGGAGTACAACTTTTGCATTGTTACAGGGTTTCTTCTCTCGTATGAAAGTTTCAAGACATTTACGTACTGAGAGTGTGTGGAATGTCAACACTCTCGCAATTATTTATATAATTATTAAATATGGTGCACTTTCACAATGAGTAAGGTTCTTTTGAGTCCAGTATATATGGTGAGTCTTTGAGTCCTATTTTCAGCCACACATTTATTACGATAGAGAGATGTGTAATTGTAATGTTGTACGAGCGTTACTCCAACCGCGAAGAGTGTAACTGTAATTTTAAATATAAAAAATCTCAACTTGTTTGATTTCGAATAATAAAAAATTGAATTGGGTGATTTTAAAACAAGTTTATGTAACTTCTCGGCGTTTTTTAGTATAAATTTAATGGTTTACGAGTGTAATTTTAATGCTTAACGAGTGTAACTTTAGTCTACTTTAGGCCATTTCAATATAAAAATTTGAATATGTAATAATAATGTATTGATTTTGACACTTTTATACGTATAAACTCCATTACTTTCTGATTTTAACTTTAATGGTTAACGAGTGTAACTGTAATGTTTTGAAATTTTTTTTTGCTATTTTCCAAATAGGTATGGGTTGGGTTTGTAATGGGTATGGGTCGGGTTGAACTAGGTATGGATCGGGTTTTGGATCGGGTATGGATAGTATAAAAAAATGGTGGATTGGATATGGATAATCGGTTTTTGGATATGACGGGGTTTGGATATAGATTGGTGACCCTAAATTGGGGATTGGATATGATCTTCAAAAACCGATCACCCTATCCATTGACATCCCTACACCCCACATACAAATGAATTTAGACCACACAAAACACACAACCCCACATCCAAAAAAGGAAAGAGGGAAGAAAACCCGACTTACCCAATAAGGAAAGAGGGAAGAAATGACCGACTAGGAGGGAGTAACATAATTGATCTTTAAGTTTTCTATGCCAATTAAAAAGCAAAGTCAAGCATTCATTCTAACTTTCTAAGCTATCAAGATAGATGCTTTGTTCCCATATAACAGGGATAATTATGTGGCATTGGCCTAGTTGCTAAAGATATTTTAAACCACTCAAGAACCCTAAAAAATATAGATGTTCTCCATTAGCTTAATGAAGAACCTCCACATATCATCCTCTCTTTTCCCCTCTCTGGCTTATAACGTTACCAGGGCCGTCTTTAAGGGGGTTCAAGTAGTGCGGTTGAATTTTAGGTGTTGTATAAGATCCCTATAATTTTCTAGACGGCCCTGAACGTTATTAGGACCCATCACCCATGGGCCATGGCTCCTTAGCTGAAAGGGTTCCAATTTGATTGTAGTTCACTTGTTGTCATTAATTTAGCACATAAGGCCATTTGTCGATCGTGTCAAAAACTTGGTGAGTTTTAAAACTCGTCTTTACAACTCTCTTCTAAAAAAAATGGAATTTATTTAGCATAAGGATCTTTTAATAAATTGATAACTACGGAGTACTAACTAAAGAGTATTTGTTTATTATTAGTGATATTCATAGTCACCCCAATTAATCAAGTGATTGTAATGAAGGATTAGTCATTTGGGCCATGTTGGATCCACTCAATTCTAATAGATGGCTGAATTGTCTTTTTTTACTAAATAGAAAAAGAGCAAATAAAGCAAGCAATTACATCCACGCAAATATCAATGTTTTTTTATTTTTTTTTAAAAAGGGGTCAAATAGAATAAGGGGAACCTAAATACACTCCAAAATATTCCTAGACATTTTGTATGTGTCATATGACGGTTTGCCCTTTAACTTCCTACTTGTCAAATAGAGTCATTATAATGAAATTTGGGATATCTTCGTCAAAGACTCATATGGAGTGTTCCGATAACTTTTCCGAGTGTATTTATGTGCACCCATAAAATAAATAATTGGTCTTGATTTAGGCAGAGTGACCCGTTTTATTATTTCATACGGTTCAAGCCCCTCACAAAAGAGCAAGTGAGGTGCTCTTTTGTGAGAAGACTGGATTCAGGTAGAGCACCTATTTAAAATAACAATTTATGTAAAATAAATGGGATAAAAAGTTACTAGAACCAAACAACTTTGGCTTAAAGATTGACCACCATTGGATCACTAAATTTTGGCAGCAGCTTTTGGAATGACATGGTTTCACGCTTTCACCATCCTACTTTTCTAGATTCTTCTTTTTTATTAGTAGGTGTATGTGCTTGTCATTCCAAATTAAAAGGCATCTCCACCTTCTAACATGTTCATATTACACCCATGTTAATCACCTGTCCTCTTGAACAACACTGACATTCCAATTGGTAGGTCCCTTCTCAACTTCTCGTGTCTGCTATGCAGGTCGGATGTATCCAGTCTTATTCCTATATTGAAATACAAAGAATTTGTTTTCGGATAATCTATGATAAAACAAAAATCGAAGTAAATTTAATGTTGCTGTAACTTTTAGTAGTAGGTTGGTAAGTTGTGCTTTTAATTATTGCATTACATTTCAGTTTGATTTGTATTTTGCTTATCTAAATATGGTAAAGTTTTAAGTAAAAGGGACTCTTTTTGCATTAATTCAGAATTTGACATGAGCACAAATAACAACCCAACAACTCAGAATCTACCCTGATCATTTTTCTCAAAAGGAAGGTACTATGGGTGCCTATTTCCACCTTTTTTTTCGTGTCTCTCGCAAACCCGTGTGCAGTTGCAACCCTCGACGCTTATACTTACCTAAGGCGTCTTAAAATTGACACATACCCGTGTCAGATACTTCTAATTAATTCTGAATAACAAGACCGACGATCCTCACTTTGTCACTGGCTGTGAGAATCTTATAAATATTATACACATTCATGGCCTTCAGATGATCAAGATACTTACACAATGTTGTTAATTAATGCCTAAAAACTCAAGAGTAAATTTAGTTACTAGATTCCGACTCTAAAATGCTTCCAAGTTCCAATACCGCTAATTAGACCTTACATAAGCGCCATGGTAAGCACCATTGTATAAGTTTTGTCGTCCACGGCCGTTGAAAACCATGAAAGCGTCACCATTGTTGTTCCTCCAATCGAGTACCATCTTAGGCACAATATTGATCGATTTCTGCAGGTTCGGCTTCTGATCAAAATCTGAGAGGGGTGGTGAAGATTCACTGATATTAGCAGTAGTGATATCATGAATGCTAGGTCTCTTTTTATCCTTGACACCTGAATTTTGCCTTAGGAAGTACTTTTGAGCATGGCTAGCCACCTGAGTCGGGGTTTTCGTGATCACGTAATTTCTTGATATGTTTCTCCAGTCCCCTTTTCCTTGTTTCTGAAGACCGAGTAAAAACCGCCTGCAAAACAAATCAATACATCACTACTGCCATTCTCCAATATGTGATCAATTTACAATGTAAAAACAACAATTAAGATACAAACTGAGGTGAAATTGAACACATCAAATACAAAATGACTTTTGATAAGAACCATTACACTACACACTTAGCAAGCAATCGATCTCCCATTCAACCATTTGTTTACATTTCATTAAAATACTCTTTACAAAAGCATAAAAACGTAAACAAGTTGAATCGAATAGGATGGACTAATACTCATACTTGAGTTCACAATCCTTCAACATCAAGATTATTGTATTCTGATTTATGATTTCTCTTACACCAAAAAACAATTCCCATAAACTAAATGAATTAAATTTCACCAGTACCACATTATTTGCACACAAGAGAGCTGAAATTTCACATGTAATCCAATTTTCACCTTCCAATAATTAATTATTGCATAAACCCATGTACGCAGCAGTCTTACCCTGTGTTAGCAAACAATAACATCACCACTATACCCGGTCTTACCCTTGTGTTAGCAACACAAAAAGGCTGTTTCCGAAAAACTACAAACTAAACAATCTAAGATTTTCCGATGGCAACATTCTTAACCACTAGACTAAGACATACTCGATATAATCGGTAACTAAAGATTAATCAATCTAAGGGAACAAAAAATTACCTATGCTCATCTTCAGTCCAAGGAACACCTTTTTTCCTCTCATGATCAGAAGAAGGCCTAGACAAAGAAGCATTAGACCTTTTTCTAAAGTGATCAAACCTTGTATCATCAACCCAATCAAGTGTAAAAGTAGAGCTAAGGTACCCTGGAGTTGGTACTAAACCTGCCTCAATATCACTCACATCTTCTATCAACTCTTTGTATTGTTTTATCACATCTAACTCTGATTTCCCTGGTAATATTGATGCAACTTTGAACCATCTATCTGGTGTGTTTTCGTCGAATATTGCGAGTGCGCTTTCGAATTTTTTGTTCTCTTCTTTAGTCCATATTGTGCTCTTACAACCTCCTTCAAAGAACCAATTATGTTGAGGATTGAACATGGGTGATGTTGGATATATTGCTCCCATTTTTTAAAATAATAAAATAAAATAATAAATTGTTTTGGTTTTTGCCCTTTTGAGCTTACTTGAGATTCATGGTAGTGAAGAGTTGGATTTGAAGTTTATATATGGCAAAGAATACTTGGAAGAATGACACTAATTTGAGAATTTAGAATCAATTTTTAGTAAAGAAAATCTTCAAAAATCATGTAAAGACACAAATCATGTAAGGAATAAAGGGAAAAAAACACCAAAATTTATACAAAAATACCAACTTGCATGCACACAAATATGAAGAAGAAAAGTAGTTAAAATTGATGAACAATTACCAAGATTATAATTTTTATGTAAGACACAAAAACAATAAAGTTTCTTTGAGTTGAATTGTGTAAGTTATGGAGAAGGAGGAGATGAATTTCCTTGAGTTGTTTCTAGAGCTTAAGTTAGAATGATAGATGGAGGGTTTATGACAAATGAAGGGTGGGTTAATTAGTTAATTACAGAAGCATTACTTAAATGAGAATAATAACAATAAAGTTTGAAGTGACTGTGTATATATTATAAGCCTCTTGGTTTATTGCCCTTTATCAAAATAAAATTAATCCTCTGTTTTTTTGTGGGTATGTTATTTCGTTTCTAGTAATGATAACTTGTTTTGTGGAGCTTATGCGGAGGTTTACAAGGCGGTCGTCTCTACTGAACAATGTAATTTGACCCTATTAAAAAAATTTAATTTTGATATCAATATCTTTTACTAGTACACTTGATTATACTAATAGTTTGTCCCTATTAAAAAATTTTGACCCCCTAACGTCAAATCCTGACTTCGCCTTATTTTAATTTAAAGCAATATATTTAGACCTGAATGTTTATATAGTTGAAAAAAATGTCTCGGAATGTCCATGAGACATAACTTTTTTATATATATATATATAAATAGAGGAGGTAACAATATTATCATGAAAATTATATATCTTTATCAATTGTAATAGTAAGCCAAAAGACATTATTGGTACAGTGTTAAACACCAATAATGCAAATGGATGTTATGGTGGTATCCCAAAAACTTTAGCTATTGAGTGTAATATTACATGGGAGATAAAATTATGAAAAAGCAATAAATATATGCAAAATAACTCTCTTATTTTATATACATTGTCCAGATCTAATTGTATTGGTCAAGTGGTCAACAACATCAAATTTAATCAATTCTTTCGTATTATGCACAAGAAATATTGTAAAGCTTCATGCAAACTACCTTAGATACCAATTTAAACAAATTATTGTTTAGATTATGCATGAATATATATTTTACTTTATGATTTAGGGGTCGTTTGGTTCGCAAGAGGGAATTGCACTTCCAAGGAAGTAACAATTCACATGATTTGCAATTCACATGAAATGGAGGAAGCTTGTTTGGTTGTGATATAGGAAGTGAATTCCATAGGAATTCTCACTTACCTAGGGGGACCTAGGTAAGCAACTTCCTCCATTATGGAGTAATTAGAATTCCTATGGAACTTCAATTCATGTGATTTTGGGTAAACAAACAACCCACTTATTTTGCAAATCACATGAATTGCAATTCCTGTGCTATAGAAGGGGTAACCAAACGACCTCTTACATTATATTAATATGTACTGTAATGATTTAAGGTAATACTTTTAGAAACGTAAACATGTGGGAAACATTCTCTCACTACATTACTGGCACTTTTTATCTACTTTTTTATTTGCTTTCCGTAACCGTTTCACTATTAGACGTTTTACTCAAAGTGACTCTCTCGTTTCGTAAATATTCTCATTATGTGTTTGTTTTATAAATTATGACCAACTTTTTTTATAGTAGATATAATACTACTAATATTATTTTTTTCAAATTATAGAACGGTCTCATAAGAGACTACAAATTACCCATTTTCGAAAAGGTTTATTGAGAATTACAAAAATGAAATGTGGGTCGCATGGCCTATGAACCAGTCCAGATTTGTTTATTTCGTTGAAAGAAATGGACTTACGTTTCTTATAAACGGTCTGGATTAAATATTGTGACGATCTAATAATTGTAATTGTAATCTTTTATTAAATGACTAATCAATGGAGACATGTCAATTTCCATCTCACAAGGAGGCAAGTAGGAAACTAAATGAATCTCCTCTCACTTGCCTGCTTATGAGAGGGGATTCAATTCATCTTTATTAATGACAAATATACGTCGTCTTCTGAGAATTTTTGCATAAACATGGTGCAAATAAAGGGCTACATTTCATATCATTTGAGAAATAAAGAGAAATTGATAATTGGATGGTGAAAAAGGAAGGTGACATGGTACCAAGAAAAAGGCTCATTGGTTAATCATGATTGGAGGGCTTTACTACGTGTGAGAGTCCCCACTGTTGCTCAGTGCTCCATATCATTGTCAGTATCATATGTGTGATATGTTCATTGAGTCATTATTCTTAAGCATTATGAGGTCCGCCAAACTGGCATGAATTACATGCGACTCAATGCCACTTACACTTTACACTATGTTTCTACTTAGTTTCACCGGGTATATCCATCTTCAATTTCAGAAGATCTCCTTTAAGACGGATTGATCCATTTTAAACTTAATACGGGTTAAGCCCTTCTCACAAATAACAAGTGGAGGGACAAGTGAAGGCTTCATTTAGCTCTCACTTGCCTTTTGTGAGGATGTTTGACCCGTCTTATATGAGAATTTGTGCTTAAGTTTAACACAAATTCTCGTTGAAGATGACACATATCCGTCTTTAATGAAAACGAGTCGAATTCTTTCTCATAAGGAGGGCAACTGAGGATCCATTCGGTTCCCCACTTGATTCCTTGTGAGAGGGAATTCGACTCGTCTTCATTAAATACGGATATACGCCGTCTTCAATGAGACTTACCGTAAATTTAAAACGCGTCGAAAGTTAAGTATGATAAAAAATAAAATATTTGAAAAATAACATAATGTCTATTCTATCTATACAAGTGAGTTAAGATATTTCCGTCTTAAATGGAATTTGGTGATGTTTGTATTCATTTTCACTAATTTTATGCTTTTGAAAGTTGTAAAATTTTAATAAAATTTGTAGAGGGTATATGTCTAGCTCAAGACGGTTAAAGTAAGTTTATTGTGAAATATTGCACATATATAACTGTTTTTTCCAATCCAAATTTTTGTATTTTTTTTTATTATGTTTTAGATATTAGCGATCTTAAAAAAACTTTGTAAATGCCTAGTTGTTGAGTTTATGGATCCGGTACTCAAGAGGGGGAGGGGGTGAATTGAGTACTCTTTTTACAAATTTCGTTGCTTAAGAAACTTAAAATCAAATGATCAGTATTGATTGTAAAATGAACAGTCCGTCATACTGTTCAATTGACTTGTCTGTAGAGTACGTGATAATTTATTCAAATAAAACGAAAGCAATAACGAATTTAATAAGGAAATCGATTGTAGTCTTATGAAAGCAATCGTGATGGATAAACACAATAGACTATAGGTACAGTCTTTGTGTTTGCGGAAGCGTGCACGATTATAAAAAACAATAAACAACATAAAGCAAATTAAAGAAAAACAAAACACAAACGATTTTTAAGTGGTTCGACCTCCACTCTTTAGGTCTACGTCCACTATCTCTCTTATTAATGTTTCTTTAATAATCAACCCCGACTACAAAGAAACCCCCACAACCTACTCCGGTTGCGCGACTCGAGTACAAAACCCTTTGTACCCCAACACCCCACAACTAACTCTAGTTGTGTAGACTCGAGTACTAAACTCTTAGCACCCCAAAACTCTCTCTTTAGATATGAAATATTACAATCAAATGTGTCTCTTTTACAATGTCCATATAAGACTAATAGAGACAAAATTGAATTCCTTATAGCAAGAGAATCGAGCAATACAGAACAGAGTTGCAAATTAAACAGTCTCACGAATTATTCGATATATAGACACACCTTTTCAGAAAATATTTGCAAAATGAATTTAAAAGCTTAAAACATAAAAACCTAATTTTACAAAAACGTTAAAGCACATGAAAAGGGTAATTATTTCTGAAATAGTAGTCTTGTATTTATAGGAGAAGTGTTGGTAACTAAATCTCCTAAATTAAAGCAAAAAGATAATATATCTTGAGAAGATAATTCTAGAATATTTTAAGATAACAAAAAGATCTTTTTACTTATTCTCCAAGCAAAAATAACTTCCAAGATTTTGATCCTCAAATTCTATTATAAACTGAAAGTTTATTTGCTAGGATATTTTGCTCAAAGATAATATTGTTTACAAAATATTTTATTTCGAAATATCTTTTAGGAAAAGAGTTTGGAAAATCTTTTCAGCAATGTCCATGAACCAGATCTCAATTGAACAGTTCAACGGACTGTTCAATTGCTCAGTAATATATTTGCTCGTTCCTTTACTTTTACAACACACATGATACTAAACAACGACACACTTCTCTTCAAGCTTCATGTCTTCATTAAATATCCTTTGAACCTATACATACTTGAGAACACACACATTAGTAGCACAAGGAAAACATTATATGAAATACTTGTCATCATCAAAAGAACATATCTCAACACTAGTTATTAGCAATTATTAAGTCCAATATATATCTTAAGCTCTTATAGTGATGACATTTTGTAACCAAAACAATAGAGATTCTCAAGAGGCTTGGAGTTGGAACATATATGTTCAAACTATATACAAAATAGTTTACTATTGGAAGTTGTGGTTGTGGCACTTTTATAAAAAAAGCTACGTACACTTAGAGCAAGTCTAATGGTTTAGTCTAGAGACTTGCTTGTAATTTTTAAAAATTATAAGCTAATGACTAAACCATTGGAGCAAGCCATGTAGGATAGCTTACTTCAAGCTACTAGCTTCATTAAGCTAGTTGCTTGAAAGACTCTACCATAAAAAAACAACCAATGAGAATGTTTGATTCCATAAGTTTTAAATAATTTTAAATAAATTGAGAAAGAATGTGGGCGACTTAAAATTAAGCTAAACCATTGGAATAAGGTAGTAACTTAAAATACAATTAGCTTAGAATGTGTTGTGGCAGTGGTAAGCTAGTTACAACTAGCTTACAATTGGACTTGCTCTTGTTGCTCCCATTATTATAAATTGATGTTCTTGTGTGGCAGACGTCTAGTGTAAAAGAAATACGGAGTATGTGTTATTAAATTTATAATCATAGAAAATTGTTAAATTTGGGACAATTGTCGTCAACACAAGTGAAAAGCTATTGGATGTTTTGTTGGTGTTTTTGGTACAAAAATATACTCCCTCCACGCAATTGTTTTCTTCCCAGGCCATTTCTCCAATATATGTGAGGAGTATTTTAATGAAATTGGAAGAAAACAGTTGCATGGAGGTAGTAAAATGTAAAGACATAATAATCTTGTTATAGAATTAACCACAGCCCAACTTTGTATTATTATAATTCAACCTTTAACAATAATATAATCAATCTTCCAACACTTTAGGCTAGGGACTGTCTTACACCGATTTTGCATGTTGGTAATGTATTATATAATCAATCTTCCAAGACACTATTTCAAATAAACAGTTGATTTTGCATGTTGGTAATGTATTATGGCAAAATTTGTGGAAGTAGTTGTAACACCCCCATAATCCATTATATTTAAAATAGAGTTTTCAAGTAAAATTCGGAATATGGATGTGTCACATTTGAACCAATTGTAGTATAAGTATTTAAATCATGTAATTCAAAGGGGTAAATGTCCACGTGAATTAAAAACCAAAGAGTAAAATCCGATTACAACCAAATCCAAATGCTTGCGGAAGCGAATAAGTTTGATGATGCAAAATAAAGATAATCGTCTAAACATTGGTTTCCAATAAAAACAATAACGCGCGCGCTCTCCCGTGGTTCCCACGTCCTAGTTCCTTGGATTACCTGTCACACGATCTGCTCTCACAATAGTGGTCATAGCAGTTCCAATTAAGGACAAAAACAAAAGAGGGTCAACAATAATGTTGAGTAAGGTAAACAATCCAAAAATAAATAAATAAGAGTTTTACTTAAAATTTAGAATTCATAAGAAAGTAGAATATCATTGAGAAGTTCAAGTTTCTAAATAAGGAAATCCGATCCAAAATAGTTAGTCCTTCCAAATCTTAAAACACTTTCCTTCGAAGAAAACATTTCTTCACTTTCTTTAGTAAGTAATGGATAGAGGCCGTATGGAGAGGATTCCCTCGCCCTAGTCCGGATAAGACGGGGTTCACCAAACCATGTACAATAACTGTCCAAAAATCCCGAGTGTGCACACCCCTCCAAGGGCCAACCCCAAGGAGGAAGATAAGAGGACGGGGTCTCGATCAACTAACCCCACCAGAAGCTCTGTATAGGAGGTCCCCTTTTATTATTTGGGAACAACCTACCCCTCTACCAAAACCGTTCAAACCAAAAATCAAAACCCTTTCCAAACAATTAAATCCATTTCTTGAGATTAACCATCTCCATAACTTGTACAAAAGATCAAACGGTTTTGGTTTTCAAACTCTTAAAAGTTATGAGTCCTTTATTATATTTCAACACTTCAAAGGATGGAATAACATCAATTATTTTTCAATATTTCATCACAATAATCCAAACTTATAATAACAATCATTATAAACATTATACACAATATAACATTTGAAACAATACTCAATAGTTCAAGAAAAGTGTATGGACAAGCGTTTCCCTTACCTTATGAGCTGATCTAGATTAAAGTTCTTCTTCTACAAATCCCGAGTCTACAATATACATAAAGTACTCGTTACTAAATTATTCCAGACGGTCCTTAACTAGTTCAATTGGTTTTATGCATTTTACTCGGTTTTTGGTATGTTTCCATTTTGAACGTTTTGTTCCGAGTTTTATTCTTAAGAAAACAAACTAAGTTCATGGTCAGAATATTTAAGAGTATTTTATCAAGTTGGTGCTTTTAGTTTAACAAGTTATAGCTTATATGTAAGTAAAGTAAGACGTAACAATGAGAATAAAAAGAACTTATCGAAACAGGAAGTTAGGCAGTGCCGTGGTAATGAAGCCACTGACTTGAAAACTATATCGGCACGACTCCGGTGGTAATCGTCTCACGCCGGTAGTTCCCCAAGGTTAACACTGCGACCCCCGTACACAACCACTTGTATAAGGAAGCCTTGGAACGAGCAGTCACTGTACCCAGAATTTTAACAGAAAAGGAGAAGAGAGAGATTGAGAGAGAGCATTGTATTGTATGTGTTTTGAATGAATTTTCTGAACAGGAAAGGCTGTCTATTTATAGCGGAAAATAGACAGCCAAGGACGCTTCTCTTAATCACGGTCAAAGCGTGATTAAAGGAATTTAATGGCCTCCTTAATTTCCGTCATTAACAACCATATTTGACTGACTGTTACATATTCAGAACATTCAAAACAGATACACTGAATGTCCAGAATACAAAACACACACAAGTCCAAAAGGATAAAAGTGGGCCAAGGCCCGCACCGCAGGTGCTCTACCCAAACCCAAACCCGAGCCCGAGCCGAGCCGAGTCGGGTCGGGTCGGCGCGCGCGCGTGTGTGTGTTTGGACCCAAACCCACTAGCCCAATACTCTCAACAAAACTCCTCTTGTTCACTCTATTGGACACTTACAAAGACAAATAGAGTTATAAACAAGAGGAAGGGAAAAAGACCCACCGATGTGGGATTGCACTCAACTACAAAAGTTGACTTTATGGCTTTAATTGCCATTACTATCAACAATCCCCCACTGATGGCAAAGAAAGAGCTAAGGAAGAATTTCTGGGTAAGGAAGGGTGGATACTTAAACGTTCAATGTCTTTCGACTTGAATTGACGTATTAGTGAGATGAGGCAACAACTTACTTTCAACAAGTGAATATCTTTCGATTTGAATTCCTTGTTGAGTTTCGGTTGAGATCCCCACAACACATATCATAGCTTCTAAGACTGTTTTGTTTCGCGATTCATAGTGCAACGCTTTTAAAGCCATGCGTTGACCCTGGTTTAGGTGAGTGCTCTAGCGATAATTGAAATATTCTCACATAGATGGTGGCTAGACCATCACACTCCCATAGGTAGCTCAAGTGCTTCTCAATAGCACTTCTCACGCGAGCTATTAAGGATAAACATCCAACCTGAAAATAAACACAATCCATCAAGTGCGTCTCAAAAGCACCACCAAGAGGCTATGGACTGTCAAACGCCATAGGAATAGAAGCTATGGAGTCCATCAAGAATCACTCAATCTTGACTTATGGACTTAAGCCCCATTCCCCTCGACGTCTCATGGACTACTCTTCTTGTTAACCCCTTTGTGAAGGGATCAGCAAGATTACGTTCGGACCTCACATAGTCCAAAGCAATCACTCCATTTTTCAGGAGTTGTTTTACCACACCGTGCCTGATTCGAATGTGTCGTCTCTTACCATTATAGACATCATTCTTAGCAACACTGATAGCTGCCTGACAATCACAGTGTAAGGAGACTGGTGTAACCTGTCCCCCCCACATTGGCACGTCTGCTAGTAAGTTCCTCAACCATTCTGCTTCTTGACCTGCCAACTCAAGAGCAATAAACTCAGACTCCATGGTGGAGCGTGCTATACACGTCTGTTTTGCAGACTTCCATGATATAGCACCTCCGCCTAGGGTGAACACATAACCACTAGTGGAACAGATTTCATCATTACCTGAAACCCAATTTGCATCACAATATCCTTCTAACACAGCAGGAAATTTACCATAATGCAAAGACAAATCAATAGTTCCTCTCAGGTATTTAAGTAAGCGACGAAGTGCATTCCAGTGTTCAGCACTAGGGTTATGTGTATACCGACTCAGTCTACTAACCGCATAGGCAATGTCTGGTCGAGTGCGGTTCATGAGAAACATCACGCTTCCTATAATTTTAGCATACTCTTCTTGGGAGACACTATCACCCAAGTTTTTACACAAAGATATACTAGCATCATAAGGCGTCCTAGCAGGTATAACATCAAAGCTATCAAATTTCTTCAACACTTTCTCAACATAATGAGATTGACTTAGTGATATTCCATTTGAGGTTTTAGTGACTCTAACTCCAAGAATAACATCAGCTTCCCCTAAGTCTTTCATCTCAAATCGTGACGACAAAAATTGTTTGGTTTTATTTACAACAAATAAATTACTACCAAGAATAAGCATGTCATCAACATATAAGCATATAATCACACAATCTGATCCAAACAGTTTAGAGTACACACACGAATCAGAATTGTTGGTAATATAGCCATCAGCAATTAAAGTGTTGTGAAATTTCTCATACCATTGTTTAGGTGCTTGTTTAAGACCATATAGTGATTTTCTCAGTTTACACACTTTACTCTCTTGACCTTTTACCACAAACCCCTCGGGTTGAGACATATAGATCTCTTCCTTTAGGTCACCATTCAAAAAAGCAGTTTTTACATCCATCTGATGTACAACAAGATCATGAATAGCAGCTAAAGCAACAAGAGTTCTGATAGTGGAAATTTTAGTCACAGGTGAGTAAGTATCAAAATAATCAATATCCTTCTTTTGTGTAAACCCTCTAACCACAAGTCTAGCTTTGAACCTTTCTATTGTACCATCGGGTCTCAATTTCTTTTTAAAAATCCATTTACTACTAATGGGTTTACTACCCTTAGGCAAATCAGTCAACTCCCAAGTCTGATTAGAAACAATAGAATCAAGTTCGTTTTTAATAGCATCTTTCCAAAAATTAGCATCAATCGATCTCATAGCATCAGCATAGGTTTTTGGATCATCTTCTATTAAATAAGCAGAAACAAGTTCATCACAAGCACAGTCATCACATGCGTTTTCAGTTAAAAAAGTTCTAACAAAATCATCCCCAAAGTTCTTTTCAACTCTAGGCCTCTTACTCCTTCTAGGTTCAACAGCATGATCAACAAAGGTACTACTACTAGCATGCATAGAACTATCAACAGGATTAACAGGCAAAACAGGAACATCAGGTAGTGATACAACTTTTTTAAGAGGGAAAACATGTTCAAAAAATTCAGCGTCTCTAGCCTCAGAAATAGAACGGTCACTCAATGACATGAATCTATACGCAGAACTGTTTTGAGCATAACCAATGAAAACGCAATCATAAGTTTTAGGTCCTATGGTAGGCCTCTTAAAACTAGGTAAGCCTACTTTAGCCAAACACCCCCACACTTTAAGAAAATTCAGGTTTGGAGCATAACCTTTCCATATCTCGTAAGGTGTCTTGTCTAGTTTCTTATGTGGTACCCTGTTAAGAATATGACAAGCCGAAAGCACCGCTTCCCCCCACATATCATCGGAAAGGCCTGAACTTAAAAGCATAGCATTCATCATTTCTTTCAAAGTTCTATTTTTACGTTCAGCTACTCCATTTGATTGAGGTAAATAAGGTGGACTGGTTTCATGAATTAATCCATTTTTCTCACAAAAATCTACTAGATAGTTAGAACCATACTCACCACCTCGATCAGACCTGACTCGTTTAATTTTCTTATCAAGTTGATTTTCTACCTCAGCTTTAAACTTTATAAACATGTCCTCAGCTTCACTTTTATGTCTAAGTAAATACACTTTAGTATATCTAGAACAATCGTCTATAAAAGTGACATAATAATGTTTACCTCCTCTGCTCATAGTACTTTTAAAATCAGCTAAGTCAGTGTGAATTAATTCAAGAAGATTTGTATGTCTAGTTTTAACAGGTTTACTGGGTTTTTTAGTAAATTTAGCCTCAACACAACTAGCACATTTTTCAAAAACTTCTGTGGATAGTGATGAAATAAGCGATAAAGATCTAAGCTTTTTTATCGAATCAACATTCACATGACCTAATCTACCATGCCAAACATCAATAGACTCAGCGATATAAGCAGAAGTAGAAGCATTATTATTAATGATAGAAGAATCAACCTTTAAAACAAATAAACCCCCACAGAGATAACCCTTGCCCACAAAATCCCCATTGCGTGACATTACAACCTTGTCAGCCTCAAAAACAAGTTTCACACTAGCTTTGTTTAATAAGGCACCAGACACGAGGTTTCGACGCAAGGTAGGAACATACAAAACATTATTAAGAGCAAGAGTTTTCCCCGAGGTCAGTTTGAGAAAGATCTTGCCTTTGCCTGTGATCACAGCAGAAAAAGAGTTACCCATGTAGACACATTCACCATCAGCCACATCTTCAAATTCAGCAAACAGCTCCTTGTTAGCACAAAGATGCCTCGAAGCTCCTGTATCCAGAATCCAATCACTAGCATTTGCAACCAAGTTTGCCTCAACCACCACAGCAGAAATAATGTCATCTTTCTCAACAACATTAGCTTCAGCAACTTTCTTTTGAGGACACTGGTAAGCTTTGTGACCCGGTTTTCCACAGACATAGCACACTTGATTCTGACTTGGCTTATAGATCTTACCAGTAGGTTTGGTGAATTTCCCTTGACTAGGTTTCTTAGCATTTTGACCCTTAGACGGACCCTGACCAACTTTAGCCTTTCCCTTACCCTTGAACCTATCTCCACTTGAAGACCCACCAGTTTCAACAAGATTAGCCTTAGTAGTAGTAAGAGACAAGTGGACAGATTTGTCTTTGAGACGGTTAGCCTCCTCAGTCCTCATGTGACCTATTAGATCTTGAAGAGACAGATCTTTTTTCTTGTGTTTCAGATGGTTTCTATACTCATTCCAGGATGGGGGAAATTTTTCAAGCAACACATTAGCCAAAA
Organism: Heliosperma pusillum; assembly: GCA_022085475.1. Lineage (NCBI taxonomy): Eukaryota > Viridiplantae > Streptophyta > Magnoliopsida > Caryophyllales > Caryophyllaceae > Heliosperma > Heliosperma pusillum. The sequence continues at coordinate 15,381 of JAIUZE010001032.1, read as the reverse complement.
AAACTTCATCTAGTTTCATGCCCTCATTAACAACATCAGCACAAAAATTCTCATACTCATGAACTTGATCCATAATAGGTTTATCATCTACCATAGAAAAATTTAACCACTTCCCAACCACATACTTCTTTTTTCCAGCATCATCCGAACCATATTTTTTCTCTAACGTCTCCCAAATAATTTTAGCAGATTTATGAACCATGAATAGGTCGAATAAAGTGTTAGTCATGTGATTTAGAATGTGACACCTTGCTGTTTTATTATCCTTATCATATTTTTTCAAAGACTCTTCATTTTTCTTAATAATAGCAGCAAGGGGAGGAGTTTCTTCAACAGAATTCAAAGTAATCGGAATAGGCGCATCAGAAAACAGAACATAATCGACATCTAGTTGTTCGAAAAACATAAGCAATTTCTGAGACCATCTCTTATAATTCTGACCATCTAACGGTTCCAGTTTAGACAAGTCTGGGATCGTCTTACTCGAAATTCCAGCCATTGTTACGACAGAATATAGTTTTCAAATTGTAAGTAAAGTAAGACGTAACAATGAGAATAAAAAGAACTTATCGAAACAGGAAGTTAGGCAGTGCCGTGGTAATGAAGCCACTGACTTGAAAACTATATCGGCACGACTCCGGTGGTAATTGTCTCACGCCGGTAGTTCCCCAAGGTTAACACTGCGACCCCCGTACACAACCACTTGTATAAGGAAGCCTTGGAACGAGCAGTCACTGTACCCAGAATTTTAACAGAAAAATAGAAGAGAGAGATTGAGAGAGAGCATTGTATTGTATGTGTTTTGAATGAATTTTCTGAACAGGAAAGGCTGTCTATTTATAGCGGAAAATAGACAGCCAAGGACGCTCCTCTTAATCACGGTCAAAGCGTGATTAAAGGAATTTAATGGCCTCCTTAATTTCCGTCATTAACAACCATATTTGACTGACTGTTACATATTCAGAACATTCAAAACAGATATACTGAATGTGGACAGAATACAAAACACACACAAGTCCAAAAGGATAAAAGTGGGCCAAGGCCCGCACCGCAGGTGCTCTACCCAAACCCAAACCTGAGCCGAGCCGAGTCGGGTCGGCGCGCGCGCGTGTGTGTGTTTGGACCCAAACCCACTAGCCCAATACTCTCAACAAAACTCCTCTTGTTCACTCTATTGGACACTTACAAAGACAAATAGAGTTATAAACAAGAGGAAGGGAAAAAGACCCACCGATGTGGGATTGCACTCAACGACAAAAGTTGACTTTATGGCTTTAATTGCCATTACTATCAACATTATACACTTGGTTTATACAAGTTCATTATCTCATACATACTTTACGGTTTTACAGATTCTGAAGAGTGACTTCAAAACATCATAACTCCTTCATTACTTAACTTTTTGGGGTAATACTAATTAGATTGAATTTTTTAAGATGTCTTACAACTTTAAGTGACAAATACTAACAGTCCAAAAACGAATCTAAGGCCTCTGAAATTTCTGTTTAGTAAAACGTGACGGTTTCCGAGTCACAGAAAGTTTTGGGCTGGTTCGGGTGTTTAAATAGTCGAAATATCAGTTTTCAAAAAGCCAACATGCATGTCTCTCATTAAAGTTTATCATAGTCAAATATCAATAATTTATCTTTAGTATAACTTTAGTTACTAGTGGTCTATTCGAAAATGGTAGATTCTCAACTATCAATCTAAAGAACAATATTTTATCAGATTTCCAGATTGTCATTTTGTGTTGCAAACATCATATAAAATCAAATACTCAATATTCTTGGACGAAACCAACTCCAATGGGTCTAGTATTTAGTCCACCAACTTTTATATTTATACAATGTTAGCCAAAAATAGGTGTAAGATGTACTATTGGTCGGATCTTTAACTAGTGGTCAAAATATGAGTCACAAAATGTTTTTAAGTAGATTACAAAGATTATAAATTCAAATGAGTTGATTTCAGGGCCTAATATACTCTATATTCATTGAAGTTCATTTTGGTAAAAGGTTTTGTCCTCATTAATCCTTTAAGTTACTTTTTAAGACACAAACATTGGGACTAGCAGCTTTGATTGTCCAGAATCATGTTCTTTTTGTATGATTTTTCATTTGCAAACGACTCAAGGGATTATGACAAACTTTTATACACTTATTATAGACAGGAAGACCTACAACACATAGTTTTTTCATAGCAATAACACAAGTCTAAGTCAGATTTTTATTCTGTTAATTATCAACCTCCGGATTTGACACTTTGATGATTGTTATGTGTATAGGTTCTTGCATGCATGTATGAAGACTCTTATAGTTCGTTTAAGGGTTTGTTTTACTCAAGATTAAGTGTTGAATGAGAATAAAATGCTAAGAGTTTAGTATTTTAGTCCTTACAAGGTGAAGATCTTAGTGTATAGGCAAGATCCTCCTCCTAGCTTCTTCTTCTTCTTCTTCTTCTTCTTCTTCTTCTTCTTCTTCTTCTTCTTCTCTATCTCTCTTCTCTTTTTTTTTTGTGTTGATTGTGTTTGAGTGAGCTAATAATTCTGGTGGGAGCTTGAGTTATAGGGTTTATTGAGTGTTGGAGTGGAGGTTTTGGAAAGACAAAAAGAGGGGTATGGGGAAGGGAATAAACGGCTCCCAAGTAGACAAAAGGGGGCATGGTTCAACATGCATTGGCTCCTTGGCATGTAGGGTGGCTATAGGGTGGTTACTAGGTATCTAGACTAGATGTGGTTAGGATTTTATTTAGTGTTGTGTCGGGTTTCCGCGACACGGAAAACGAAGCGTGACGATATATTTTGAGACTTCTAATATCGACACTAGGGTTAAATGTATGTATATATATATATATATAATGCTCTCTCTTATTAAAATAAATTTAAGGAATATATTTTATTATAAATTCTTTTACCGTTTGACGATGATAGCGTTATTAGATTATCGTCTCAAAGTCGGATTAAATTCTAGGTTACGTGACAGTTGTACCGCTACTAATTTCCCATTTTAGTTCTTATTATTTTATTCTTTATAATACTTTATTGTTATTATTATCTTTAAATTTCCCTTTTTATTTTATTTGATGATTTTACGGGTATTACAATCTACCCTCCTTAAAGACAAACTTCGTCCTCGAAGTTTAAAACTACCCTCAACAATCGCAGCTAACTCTATTATCAACAGCAATTAGTGAACCAACATTCCTAGCTATGCAAGGATAAGATGTAAGTATTACATCCTACCTCCCTTAGGGGACGTTACGTCCTCGTAACTAGATAATTACCTCAAATAGTTATGGGTATTTCAGTTTCATGGCCTCCTCGGCTTCCCAAGTGCCTTCCTCGGTGTCATGGTTCGACCATAGCACCTTGATTATACGGGTCTCTCCATTTCGGGTTTTTCGAACCTTACTATCCAAGATTTTAATGGGTCGCTCTTCATAAGATAGCGAGTCATCGAGTTCTAGTACCTCGGGTTCTAAAACGTGCGACGGGTCGCTCAAGTACTTACGGAGCTGGGAAACATGGAAAATGTTGTGGACTCAGTCCAATGATGGTGGTAACGCCAGACGATAGGCTACCTCTCCAACACGCTCCAATATCTCGTATGGACCTATGTATTTGGGGCTCAACTTTCCTTTCTTACCAAATCGCATTACTCCTCTCATTGGTGACACTCGTAACAAGACTTTATCTCCAACTTCAAACTCGATGCTTCTTTGGTGAAGGTCCGCATAACTCTTTTGCCTGTCTTGGGCTGCCTTCATCTTTTGTTGGATCACTTGGACTTGTTGGATCATTTCTTGAATCATCTGTGGTCCAAGTACAACACTATCTGTGAGGTCGTTCCAACATACAGGGCTCCTACATTTCCTTCCGTATAGGGCTTCAAATGGTGCCATCTTGATACTAGCATGGTAACTGTTGTTGTATGAAAATTCAATTAGGTCTAGCATGTCCTCCCATGAACCTTTGAATTCTAGAGCGCAAGCTCTAAGCATGTCTTCCAGAGTCTGGATTGTTCTCTCAGTTTGACCGTCGGTTGCGGGGTGAAATGCGGTACTCATCTTTAGCTTGGTCCCTAAAGACTCTTGTAGTTCTTGCCAGAATCGGGAAATGAATCTCGAATCGCTATCTGAAATGATACTATTTGGTACTCCGTGTAACTTTAGCACGTGTCTCCTGTAAGCCATGGCGAGTTCTTTCTTGTTCCAGGTATCCTTCATTGGTATGAAGTGTGCAGACTTCGTCAATCGATACACAATTACCCAAATCATGTTGTTCCCTTTCTTGGTCCTTGGCAAGGCGGTGATGAAATCCATTGAGATCGAGTCCCACTTCCACTCTGGGATGTCCAAAGGCTGTAGTAACCCTTGGGGTCTTCTATGCTCGATTTTCACCTTTTGGCAAGTCAAACATCGTGATACGAATTCTGCTACTTCTCTCTTCATATTCGGCCACCAGAAGGTCTTTTTAAGGTCTTTGTATAACTTGTCTCCTCCCGGATGCACTGAATAGGGTGTAGCGTGTGCCTCCTCCATGATTTTCTTCTTTAGCTTGGAGTCTTGAGGTACACACCATCTTGCTTTGTAGCGAATGCTCCCATCCTTCTCGATGCTGAAACCTTCTCCATTCGGGGTCCCAATCTTTGCTTTCTTTGCTTCAATCACTTCATCTCCAGCTTGTTTCACACGGATCTCATCGTATAGGTCGGGTGATAGGGTGAAGTCGTTCATGTCGTCACCTTTAGAGATGACGTTGATGCCCATGTTCTGGAACTCCTCTCTTAGCTTCATTCGTGAAATAGCTCCACATAGCGAGTGCACACACTTTCGGCTGAGAGCATCAGCCACTACATTTGCTTTTCCTTCGTGGTATTGGATCTCCATGTCGTAATCTTTGATCAACTCTAACCACCTTCTTTGTCTCATGTTTAGCTCCTTTTGAGTGAATATATACTTTAGGCTCTTGTGGTCGGAAAAGATCTTGAAGGTGACTCCATAAAGATAATGACGCCATATTTTGAGGGCAAAGACAACAACGGCTAATTCCAGGTCATGAGTCGGGTAATTAACCTCATGTGGCTTTAGTTGACGGGATGCATAAGCAATGACTCGGCGATTTTGCATTAGCACACATCCTAGACCGTTCTTGGATGCGTCGGTATACACCTCAAAATTTTCATTTCCATTTGGTAGTGCTAGCACTTGGGCGGTTGTTAATCGCTCCTTGAGAGTCTGGAATGATTTCTCGCAGTTGTCGTCCCATTGAAACTTGTTTGCCTTCTTCATCAACAAAGTCATCGGCCGGGCGATCTTGGAGAAATCTTTTACAAAACGCCTGTAGTATCCAGCTAGACCCAAGAAGCTACGGATCTCGGTGACATTTTTCGGAGTCGGCCAATTGGATACGGCTTCCACTTTGCTTGGATCAACTGAAACTCCGTCTCCTGAGATAACATGTCCTAGAAAAGAGACTTTTTCTAGCCAAAACTCGCATTTCGACAATTTAGCATACAACTGGTTGTCCCTCAAGGTTTGAAGAACTAGTCTCAAGTGCTCCTCGTGGTCCTCCTTATTCTTTGAGTATACTAAGATATCATCGATGAAGACTACTACAAACTTATCCAAGAATGGTCGGAATACTCGATTCATCAGGTCCATGAACACGGCAGGTGCATTTGTAAGACCAAACGGCATTACGGTGAACTCATAATGACCATATCTAGTTCGAAAGGCGGTTTTTGGTACATCTCCTCCAGCTATCCTTAATTGATGGTATCCGGATCTGAGGTCTATTTTCGAGAATATTCTTGCTCCACGCAATTGATCGAATAGGTCATCAATTCGGGGTAAGGGATATCGGTTTTTCACCGTCACATTATTCAATTCGCGGTAGTCAATGCACAACCTCAAACTTCCATCCTTCTTCTTCACAAACAAAACCGGGGCTCCCCATGGTGATACACTTGGGCGAATGTAACCCTTGTCAAGAAGCTCCTCTAATTGGATCTTTAATTCGGTTAGCTCTTTTGGTGCCATCCTATAGGGTGCTTTGGAGATTGGGCCAGTGCCCGGAACAAGGTCGATTTGGAATTCTACTTCCCTTTGCGGGGGCATGCCGGGAATCTCTTCAGGAAAGACGTCCTCAAACTCCCGTACTACCTCCACATCTTCGACTCTCGGACTCTCGAGGGACAAATCATGAACGTGACACAATAAGAATGGAAATCCTTTCCTCAGGTATGACTTTAAGGTGAGGACAGAAATCAATTTTACTTTGGGTTTGACTACCACTCCTTCATAAGAAATTTGGACTCCTTTGGGTCCTCTCAGTGAAACTTTTTGTTGCCAACAATCAATCTTAGCTTTATGTTTATTCAACCAATCCATTCCTAATATCACATCAAAATTTCCTAAGGGAAACTCGACAAGGTCAACAAGAAAATCGGTTCCCACTATTGTTATGGACACATCCCTAAATATTTTTGAACATTTCACAACTTCTCCTGATGGTTGCAAGAACTTGCTTTCCATCATTTCACTTTGATTAAGCCCGAGGGTGGGTGCAAAAGAACTGGCTATGAACGAATGAGATGCTCCAGAATCAAATAGAACATAAGAGGGTTTAGAATTGATTAGAAATGTACCAGTGACGACGTTCTCGGTCCTTTCAGCTTCATCACGGCCAATGGCGAAGAGTCTCCCAGTTCGGTTCCCATTTCCTCCCTGAACGGTGCTAGTTGACGCAGCTTGATTGTTACCTCCATTGATCGGGGCTCTACTGACGCCTTGATTGTTGGGGTTTCCTTGGGGTCGGGTGACAGGTTGAGCGCGGTTAGAATTTGCATAACTCCCTGTGGTTCTTGCAGGCATTCCTCCATGGCGAGTTTGGTTCCCTTGCTGAGATTGTCGTTCCTTGGTGTAGCACTCATAAGCTCGGTGTCCCATTTTTTTGCATAAGTTGCAGCGAACGGGGTTGCCATTGCAATCTTTCCCGGGGTGATCTTGGCGACATTGCTTGCAGAAATAGCGCCTCACGGACTGCCTTCCTTGAGAGTTTGTGCTTAGGGGTTTTCCAAGGTTCCCAAAAGATTTTGGTCTGGGCGGCAAGTTGGTGAAGTTCCCTCTCTTAGGGAATCCTTGGCCTGCATCAGACTGGGTGCCTTTTCGCTTTTCTCCTATCACAACCTTCTTTTCCTCCATGACCCTTTCAATGTTGCTGGCTCGACAGTAAACCGCGGCTAGTGTGGCAAACTCTTGTCCTCCTAGTCGGTCCCTAATGCTAAGCTCAAGGTTCCGCTCAAACTTGTCAGCTTTGGAAGCTTCATCAGGAACTAGGTTTGCCGCAAAGCGAGACAGCTCTTGAAACTTTTGATAATACTCTTGAACCGTCATTGATCCTTGCTTGAGGTTATCGAATTCCCTCCTCGTTGCCCTACGAAGGTGTTCAGGAAAGAATTCAGACCTCAACTCCTTCTTAAAGGCTTCCCAAGAAAATGGTTCAATGACTTCCTCTCCCTCATCATCGATGTAGTACTCGGGTTCTAAGAATCGTTCCTTGTTATTACCCCACCATGTGTCAGCATTACCAGTGAGGTAGTAAGTGGCTTGGTCCACCATGTACATCTCTGGGCATCGCAGGGTTTGGAAGATCTTTTCGAATTCTCGGATCCAGTTTTCCAGTTTCACCGGGTCTCCGTCCTGCCCATCGAATTGAGGCGGGCGCTGCAGACTCATGGCCTTGGTCATGCTGGCCGCGGAGTTTGGGGCATTGGTTTGGGCAATTCTTTCCATGGAATCTGCCAAGCGAGTGTTAATCTGAACCAATTGTTGAACCACTTCATTCATCCCGTTGTCATCTTGGCTATTGTCCTCATTGTTGATGGGGTTGCTGCGGGGTCGGGCCATCGGTACTACGTGGCGTAACAAACACATTTAATATTTAGTATGTATGTACATAGTATTTATCCTATGTCAGGTTTACTATATCATATTATTTCTATTCTATTCTAGTACCTGCGACGATGTTAGCATAAGGCGATATTGCAAAATCAATAAATGTGCATAATAAGGCAATTCACTCATAATGAAACAGGGTTATAGCTAATAATAATCACTGGAAAATTTCAAATTTAAACAAAACCCCAAATTGTTCAAAACTCAATAATTCAAAAATTTTAACGGTCCAACTTTTATAGAATAATAAAATAGAATAACGGTTTGCATGGTCATCCTTAGTTAGGCTGATGATAGTCTAATGGTCTCTACCAGGACTAGGAGGATCAACCACATCGCTCCCTCCCTCATCCATGTCTTCGCCCTCAATCTCTTCCTCAATCTCGTCTTCAATCTCGTCCTCAATCTTGTCCTCAATCTCTTCCCCGGGCTCTTCAAATCCCCCCACTGGAATATCGGCCTCCTCATGGCATCTTGCCACTATTTCATCGAGGCTATGGTTATCAGGGTATTCCGGCAGGGTCGGATCTTCCGTCCACAGATCAAAATAGGCATCCATCTCGTCCAATAGTTCTCTTCTGAACTCAGCGTATATCCCAACGGCCGGAAGGGAAAGGATCAGTGCCCTCCCTTGATAAAAAGGGCAGTTGCTGAAGTATTGTGGGTTCATGAGGGCGTAGTACCTCATGTACGCCTTCATTCGCAGACGGTGCTCTGCGATGCACTCGTCTGGGTCCATCATAATGGAATGTGGGCTAACAAGGGGGAAGGCCATCCTATTGTTGACATTATATATGAAATATACGTGGTTAGATAGTATAATCGTAGTATTAATAATCGCTTTAATAATCGTCCCAAGTATTCCCACACACAACCTCACCACGTTGAAAAGAAGTTTGTAATATTATATAGAATTTCCAAGACAGTTTTGAAATTACGTTTGCGGTGTAAATAGAATATTTATTTTGAAAATATTAAACAAGGTTGGTCTATTTGCGGGTGGTGAAGAGATATGAAGATCTAATCAAACCCGCTCTGATACCACTTTGTAACACCCCCATAATCCATTATATTTAAAATAGAGTTTTCAAGTAAACTTCGGAATATGGATGTGACACATTTGAACCAATTGTAGTATAAGTATTTAAATCATGTAATTCAAAGGGGTAAATGTCCACGTGAATTAAAAACCAAAGAGTAAAATCCGATTACAACCAAATCCAAATGCTTGCGGAAGCGAATAAGTTTGATGATGCAAAATAAAGATAATCGTCTAAACATTGGTTTCCAATAAAAACAATAACGCGCGCGCTCTCCCGTGGTTCCCACGTCCTAGTTCCTTGGTTACCTGTCACACGATATGCTCTCACAATAGTGGTCATAGCAGTTCCAATTAAGGACAAAAACAAAAGAGGGTCAACAATAATGTTGAGTAAGGTAAACAATCCAAAAATAAATAAATAAGAGTTTTACTTTAAATTTAGAATTCATAAGAAAGTAGAATATCATTAAGAAGTTCAATTCAAGTTTCTAAATAAGGAAATCCGATCCAAAATAGTTAGTCCTTCCAAATCTTAAAACACTTTCCTTCGAAGAAAACATTTCTTCACTTTCTTTAGTAAGTAATGGATAGAGGCCGTATGGAGAGGATCCCCTCGCCCTAGTCCGGATAAGACAGGGTTCACCAAACCATGTACAATAACTGTCCAAAAATCCCGAGTGTGCACACCCCTCCAAGGGCCAACCCCAAGTAGGAAGATAAGAGGACGGGGTCTCGATCAACTAACCCCCACCAGAAGCTCTGTATAGGAGGTCCCCTTTTATTATTTGGGAACAACCTACCCCTCTACCAAAACCGTTCAAACCAAAAATCGAAACCCTTTCCAAACAATTAAATCCACTTCTTGAGATTAACCATCTCCATAATTTGTACAAAAGATCAAACGGTTTTGGTTTTCAAACTCTTAAAAGTTATGAGTCCTTTATTATATTTCACCACTTCAAAGGATGGAATAACATCAATTATTTTTCAATATTTCATCACAATAATCCAAACTTATAATAACAATCATTATAAACATTATACACAATATAACATTTGAAACAATACTCAATAGTTCAAGAAAAGTGTATGGACAAGCGTTTCCCTTACCTTATGAGCTGGTCTAGATTTAAAGTTCTTCTTCTACAAATCCCGAGTCTACAATATACATAAAGTACTCGTTACTAAATTATTCCAGACGGTCCTTAACTAGTTCAATTGGTTTTATGCATTTTACTCGGTTTTTGTTATGTTTTCATTTTGAACGTTTTGTTCCGAGTTTTATTCTTAAGAAAGCAAACTAAGATCATGGTCAGAATATTTAAGAGTATTTTATCAAGTTGGTGCTTTTAGTTTAACAACTTATAGCTTATACACTTGGTTTATACAAGTTCATTATCTCATACATACTTTACGGTTTTACAGATTCTGAACAGTGACTTCAAAACATCATAACTCCTTCATTACTTAACTTTTTGGGGTAATACCAGTTAGGTTGAATTGTTTAAGATGTCTTACAACTTTAAGTGTCAAATACTAACAGTCCAAAAACGACTCTAAGGCCTCTGAAATTTCTGTTTAGTAAAACGTGACGGTTTCCGAGTCACAGAAAGTTTTGGGCTGGTTCGGGTGTTTAAATAGTCGAAATATCGGTGTTCAAAAGGCCAACATGCATGTCTCTCATTAAAGTTTATCATAGTCAAATATCAAGAATTTATCTTTAGTATAACTTTATTTACTAGTGGTCTATTCGAAAATGGTAGATTCTCAACTATCAATCTAGAGAACAATATTTTATCAGATTTCCAGATTGTCATTTTGTGTTGCAAAAATCATATAAAATCAAATACTCAATATTCTTGGACGAAACCAACTCCAATAGGTCTAGTATTTAGTCTACCAACTTTTATGTTTATACTATGTTAGCCAAAAATAGTTTTAAGATGTACTATTGGTCGGATCTTTAACTAGTGGTCAAAATATGAGTCACAAAATGTTTTTAAGTAGATTACAAAGATTATAAATTCAAATGAGTTGTTTCAAAGACCTAATATACTCTATATTCATTGAAGTTCATTGTGGTAAAAGAGTTTGTCGTCATTAATCCTTTAATTTACTTTTTAAGACACAAACATTGGGACTAGCAGATTTGATTGTCCAGAATCATGTTCTTATTGTATGATTTTTCATTTGCAAACTACTCAAGAGATTATGACAAAATTTTGTACACTTTCTATAGACAGGAAGAACTACAACACATAATTGTTTCATAGCAATAACACAAGTCTAAGTTGGATTTTTATTCTGTTAATTATCAACCTCCGGATTTGACACTTTGATGATTGTTATGTGTATAGGTTCTTGCATGCATGTATGAAGACTCTTATAGTTCGTTTAAGGGTTTGTTTTACTCAAGATTAAGTGTTGAATGAGAATGAAATGCTAAGAGTTTAGTATTTTAGTCCTTACAAGGTGAAGATCTTAGTGTATAGGCAAGATCCTCCTCCTAGCTTCTCCTTCTTCTTCTTCTTCTTCTTCTTCTTCTTCTTCTTCTCTCTATCTCTCTTCTCTTTTTTTTTTATTGTGTTGATAGTGTTTTAGTGAGCTAATAATTCTGGTGGGAGCTTGAGTTATAGGGTTTATTGAGTGTTGGAGTGGAGTTTTTGGAAAGACAAAAAGAGGGGTATGGGGAAGGGAATAAACGGCTCCCAAGTAGACAAAAGGGGGCATGCTTCAACATGCATTGGCTCCTTGGCATGTAGGGTGGCTATAGGGTGGTTACTAGATATCTAGACTAGATCTGGTTAGGATTTTATTTAGTGTTGTGTCGGGTTTCCGCGACACGGAAAACGAAGCGTGACGATATATTTTGAGACTCCTAATATCGACACTAGGGTTAAATGTATGTATATATATATATATATATATATATATATATATATATATATATATATATCAAGAGAGTCCATCCCAAAAGAGTGAGTCCATGAGTCCTCTTTGTGACCATTGGATGAGGGAGATGGATGGTTGAGATTGATACTCCTAAATGGTCATTAATACCACTATCTCTCTACTTTTCACTAATTAATCATTAATCTACCCTAATTCAATATATAAGCTTTTCCACCCAACTACTTCTCTCTCATCTCACACAATATCTATCCTCTCATCTCTCTCTAAAACCCTAATAAATTCAAAATCCCAAAATAATACTCATCTTCATTCAACCCAACCACCACCACAAAAACAAAACTAGATCTTAAAATAAAAAAGAAATCCCACCACCCACCACCTCCTAGCCTGCCGCCAGACCATCCACCACCGGACCAACACCCGTGGTCCTCCTCCACCACAAGACCACCACCCGCGGCGACCTCCTCCCTTCTATCCTCTCCACCCGCGGCCCTCCTCCACCACCAGACCAACACCCGTCTCCATCCGCGTCCTCCACCACCAGACCTCCTTTCTTCTCTTTTCTTTTTTTCTTTCTTTTCCTCCATCCATTACTCCCGTCCGTTACACTACACCCGCGGCTCTCTTTCTCATCTCACACATTTTCTTTTTTTTTCTTTTTTTCTTTCTTTTCCACCACCAAACTGGTAGTGGTTTTGGCGAGGGTGGAGGCTGGTAGTGGTTTTGCTGGTGGAGGTCGAATGGTGGTGATGGAGGCCGAGTGGAGGACGGGTGGTGATGGTGTTCTCTTTTCTCGTTTTTTTTCTTTTTCTTTTTTCTTTTTCTTCTTCTTCAGTTTTGTTTAAATTTTTGTTTTGTTTATTTTTTCTGTTTTTCTTTGTTTTTTTGTAGATCTGAAAAAAGTGTGTCAAACTTTAATGACGTTTATTAAAATATCACATATTATCTATTAAAGTCACACATCTTGTATATTAAAGTAACACAAATTCTCTATTAAAGTCACATATATTGTATATTAAAGTACCACAAATTCTTTATTAAAGTAACACAAAATGACCTTAAAGTAACACATATTGTCTACTAAAGTAACACATATCGTATATAAAAGTAGCACATATATGTTGATGTTATTTTTTCTTTTTTCTTTTTATTTATTTATTTTGAATCTATGTTTTTATTTTTTAGATCTCGTTTTTATATTTCAAATTTTTTATGTTGGTTACTTTTTCAGATCTCAAAACCACCAATATTTTTATTTGGTTAGTAGTGTTGTTTACTAAAGTTTCATATATAATAACTGAAATTACACATTTTTTTTACTGAAGTTACACATTTTGTTGACTGAAGTTACACATTTTGTTTACTGAAGTTACACATATTGTTTACTGAAGTTACACATTTTGTTTACTGAAGTTACACATTTTGTTTACTGAAGTTACACATTTTCTTCACTGAAGTTACACATTTTTTTTTTATGTTTTGGACTGAAGTTACATGGATAAAGACTGAAGTAACATAGATTTGGACTGAAGTTACATAGGTTTGGACTGACTTTACACTAGGAAAGGCTAAAGCATAAAGTTATACTAACTAAAGTTACACAAATAATAATTGAAGTTTCAAATTTTGGGTTAAAGTTGAACAAATAAGGGTTGAAGTTACACTCGTAATGACTGAAGTTACCTAAATGTCTTAAAGTTCCACACATATGTCTTAAAATTAAAGTTACACAAATATGGTTTGAAATTACACTTGTAAAGACTGGTGTTACATTCATAAAAAATTTCAAATCATATAAATTGTTTCAAGTTACAAAAATTCAAATTTGTACCGTCGAAATCACATTTTAGCTTGAAGTTACACAAATAATGGTTGAAGTTACAATCATAAAATGCTAAAATCACATAAAATTGTCTTAAAGTTACATAAATTCAAATTCATATAGTCGAAATCACATTTTAGCTTGAAGTTACACAAATAATGGTTGAAGTTACACTCGTAGTGACTGAAGTTACACTCATAAAAAGGCTAAAATCACATAAACTTGTCTTGAAACTTCATAAATTCAAATTTATGTAGTCGAAATCACATTTTAGCTTGAAGTTACACAAATAATGGTTGAAGTTACACTCGTAGTGACTGAAGTTACACTCAGAAAAAGGTTAAAATCACATAAACTTGTCTTGAAATTTCATAAATTCAAATTTATGTAGTCGAAATCAAATTTTAGTTTGAAGTTACAAAAATAATGGTTGAAGTAACACTCGTAGTGACTGAAGTTACACTCATAAAAAGACTAAAATCACATAAACTTGTCTTGAAGTTTCATAAATTCAAATTTATCTAGTCGAAATCACATTTTTGTTTGAAGTTACATAAATAATGGTTGGAGTGACACTCGTAATGATTGAAGTTACACTCATAAAAAGTCTAAAATCACATAAAATTGTCTTGAAGTTTCATAAATTCAAATTTATATAGTCGAAATCACATGTTAGTTTGAAGTTTCACAAATATGGGCTGAAGTTACACTCACAAATTTCAGAAATTCAAAAGTGCTCAAAAGTGATTAACTAAAGGCTAGAGAGAGAAAGTTAATTAATTAGTGCATAGTTAAATGATTAGTGTTAAGTGTGTTTTTGTCTCTTCAATCTCATCCATCCATCTCCCTCATCCAATGGCAAGGATGAGGACTCATGGACTCACAAAAAATGGTGGACTCATAAGAACCTATCTATATATATATATATATATATAATGCTCTCTCTTGTTAAAATAAATTTATGGAATATATTTTATTATAAATTCTTTTACCGTTTGACGATGATAGCGTTATTAGATTATCGTCTCAAAGTCGGATTAAATTCTAGGTTACGTGACAGTTGTACCGCTACTAATTTCCCATTTTAGTTCTTATTATTTTATTCTTTATAATACTTTATTATTATTATCTTTAAATTTCCCTTTTTATTTTATTTGATGATTTTACGGGTATTACAGTAGTTCATGCGGTTTATTAGATTTATGTTGTGGGAAGACAGTTTTGCTTGTTGGTAAAGAAAAAGGCGAAATTTTGAACGTTGGTCATCAACACCAACGTCCAGCCTAGACGTTGGTGTTAGTGACCAACGTTCAGGATGAATGTTGGTCACAAACACCGTCTAAGCTGGACGTTGGTGATGCTTGTCGACTTTTTTTTTTCTTTGTTTTTGATGGTTTTGAACGTTGACGATGATTATTTGTTTAATCATATGTAACTTAATTCGTGTAAAATTATAATATTTGTTATTATATGTTTGTTTATGATCGCTTTTGAAAGAACGTTTTATATGTTTATATGAGAATGATCGCTTTTCATTCTCGTTATTTTATATGTTTTTTTATTTTATGTTTGTTTTTCGATTGTTTATAACGTTAGATTCGCGATATGAAGATGGATAAAGGAAAAAAAAACATATGGTGGTCCCTCG
>JAIUZE010001031.1:0-101748 GCA_022085475.1 Heliosperma pusillum | reverse complement strand
GTTTCTAAACTAATAACAATTAATAACAACAACTAAAGTAAACAATAACAACTAATAACAATAATAATAACAACTAATAATAAGCAATAACTAACTATAAGCAATAACAAACTAATAAGGTTGAAAACAATGAGATTAAAAGCCTAGGGTCTCAGGTTCACTAGGATTATTGTTCAGGGATAGGGATAAAATCAACTATCATGCAATAAAGTTATCTAAGGTCACAAGATCGGTTGATTCAATTATGCCCTTTAGATCTACAATTTAACATGCGATCGCTATCATTAAACGAGTTCTATTCAATTATCGTAGCCTATCTTAGTATTAACCCGGTCAGGTTGTCAATCCTCATAATTAGCGAGAAGATAGTTAAGTCTAAGCCTGGCCAGTAATCAAACAACTAGAATTAAAACGATAATCAAACGATAACCATGCAATTGCAATTCAATTAATCAATCTACCCCTTCTAACAATCCTAGATCCCCTTTCAACCCTAGAAAGGAATTTAGCTACTCATAATAATGTAAATAACAACAATAATAATTAAAGTAAACATGATTAACAATAATAAAAGGATGAACAAAGAATAATTAAAGAACTAGAAGGGAATTAAATTGAATGACAAAGAAAGATTGAAAATACCGATTACAAGCTCGAACTAAAGACAATCGTCTTTGATGAATAAAATCCGGAGGCAAAGTAAACTAAACTAGGGTTTCTGATTTAAAGCATAAAAGTATTCAATAGCCTAGAAACGCATATGAAAGTATATGAAAGTCGAAAGACAAGCTTTCCATTTATAATACAAAAATCTAATTAATTAGGTTAAAGTTTAGGAAAATATGAAAAAGTCGTCGAAATATTGGGTTGCTCGATCGAGCAAGGTTATGTTGCTAGATCGAGCAACCTTCAGCCCGACTCGATCGAGCAAGGCACTATGCTCGATCGAGCAGCCTTCAAAATGGCTTGTTTCTTCGACTTTTCTTCATTTCTTCTCCACCGTTCTCGATTCCCGTGCCTAACCTTCTACGATCCGACTCCGCCATGCTCCATATCAACTCTAAAAGCTCCAAATGCATCCAATCTGCATTAAAACATAACAAAAGCGGCAGAATCGATATTCTAGCTTAAATAGCATAGAATAAGCAAGGAAAGACGGTAAATCGAGTTATTTGCAACTAAGGGAAGCATAAAATATGTGTAAAAATAATGATCATCACTTAGGTTGTTTGGTTTATATGTATTTATCTTGATTTGGGAGTGACGATTATGCCCTTATCAATTTTGGCGTGGCCGGTGGGGCGGCCACCAGTGCTTCAAACCGACGCAAAACCCTTTGAAGTTGCTATTCTATTTTTCATAAACTTTTCGCAAGGAGTGGCTTCGTGGGCTGTCGGTCGGCCACTGGTGGTCCTGCTGGGACCCAACAGGGAAGAAGGCGTGGCACGGAGGAGATGTGTGGTGGCCGACCAGTGTGGCGGACCGGCCCATGCCTCGTAATAATTTTTGTTGCTGCGTGATGAAGTGTAAAGCAGGTGGTTCCTAGCCGACCACGAGGTGGCCGCCCTCGGCTGGCTTGAAAGGAGGAAGAATCATGGAGGAGGTGGGGCGAGGCGGCCGCTGGCTGGGATGGTGGCCGACCGGCCAAAGGCTAATGATCAAACTTCTTCGTCGTCTTCACTTTGTCTTGCGTCGGTTTTCGTTTCCGCCATTTAAAAACGCTCGTCTTTGCTTTTTCCGAGTATAAATATTTGTGCCGTTGAGTTGGTTTTTTGAAATATTAAAATAAAATACGAATAACGGAGACACGAGCAAAGTAACAAAGGAAACAGGTTTAAATAGTATAGTTAAATGACAAAACGAGACTCGGTAAGGGGGGTAAAACGCGACGAAATAATCGCTTATTAGTACTCACTAGTTACCAATATCCTTAAATAACTTGGTAACAAGTCAACAATCCATTTAGTGTGCGTTTAGCCTAACTTTCTAAAGTGTTTTTGGACTTGAAAACACATTTTGGCCAAACACATCATTATTAAAAAAGCTCAAAATATTTTTTCAAAAGCTCAAAAATTGCCTCTTTGCTCATAAAAATAGAATTACCAAATTATTGATTCTATTTTTTAAAAACTACTTTTTAAAAATTAAACTAAAAAAATTGAAAACTATTTTAAAGAAATTAGACGGAACATGCTCCTAAAACTGCTAACCAGACAGAAATAATCGAGCTAATTCAATACGAATTGGACGCTTGAAAACTCAATTAACCATACTAAAACTAACTTCGTCCATACCGATCCAATTAATTTATTTATCGGGTCTACTAGTCACATATAGGAGTATATCCCTTACAAACTTACAACACGTCGGTTCTCTCTATATTTCACCACCCTAAAAGAACCAAAAAATAATAAAGTAAGAAAATATATACTTCGTATATAACTAGTAAATTTGGGGAAGAAATAAATCATAAATCATCAATAATAATGCAATAGCCCAGAAAAATACCAAAAACTTCTTCAACGGCTCGATTTTCTGGGTTTTCTCCCTCCATTTTATCAATTACCTCAGGTTCACGCTTATCTCCTTTACTTCCATTGCTATAATTTCTATGTATTCAATTCAATTTTTGTGTTTAATTTTTTTATTATGTTTTTGGAATTTTCACCTCAATTCGTGTTGTTTAGTATGTGCATTCATGATTAATTTATCAATCTAGGGTTATTATTTTGTTTGGTAAACTTAATTTTATGGAAGTTCATTGATTTTTGGGTAAAAATTGAAACTTTTTATGTTTGTTGATAGTTTGAGGTTGACCCAATTATTATACGAATTTAGGTTAGAGTGTTTAATGGAGATTAACTGGTTTTATGTGTTGCATTGTTATGGTTAGGATAGTATTAATTGATGATCAAGTGATTTTTAATTGTTCCATATGCAGTTTGAGAAAAATGGAGTTGTTCAGCTTTTGAAAGGTATAATTTTTACTGGTAGTTTTTGAAAACGGAGTGATGGATTCCTGCGAGCATCCCGATGAAACCTCTTGCGCCTCATTGGGCGGTGAGGTTGAGGTGGCAGTGGGAGTTCGGGATGGAAATGCCGTTGTTGGTTGCTCAGACAGGGTAGAAGTTGGTTTGGAAACTGAAAATGTCGTCGAGGAGAGTGGTGTAGGGGAGAGATTGCAAGAGTTGGTTGTGGAGCCTTTGTCGACTTTGGACATTAGTTCAGAGGCATCGCATAGCGGGAAGGGCTCTACTGTGCAGTCCTCTATTGAGAATGATGGTTACTTGAAAAATGAGGTACGCACCTTAGAAGGCGATGATGGAGATTTTACGGTTGTGAGTGACGTTAGCGCTGTGAGAAACTCTGAAGAGATAGATGGAAGGGCTGATTCAGCAACTGGGTGTGTGGATGATGCCAGTGAAAGAGGTAACGAATTGGGTGTTGAATGCGGGTTAAGCCGAATGTGTTTTGATGAAATAGAATGTGATGATAAGATAGATATAGGCCAATGTGAGAGTGACACAGAGTTACATCATACAAAAGGTATGGGTGGGTATCAAGAGCCCTCAAACACCGATCATGCTGGTCTGGTGTATGATGCTTCTGCTGTGAGCTTGATCATGCCAGATAAGTCAGGGTCTAAGATTGTAGTGGCAAATTGTGGTGTTGACCATGTTGTCGAAAGTTTTAATCATGTAAACATTGATGTAGCCGGCGGTGCAAGGATGGAGGATGGCGGAAACGAGCTGCAGTGTTTGAATTCTTTTTTGTCTCTAAGGAGGAGTTCCCGAAGTAGAAAAACTGTCCAGAAAGTTCAAAGAGAAAAAAATGCAATTAAAGTCTCAAAAAAGGCTTCTAAAATTACACTTAGTCAAACAATTGACTTGTTTTCAGAAGCTACAAGGAAGAAACGAAGCAGCTTAAGTAGATCAATATGTTCATCTGGATGGGGATTGTCAGGAAGATTCTCTAAATACTTTGAGCGCAGCATGGAACTATCTGCAAAGCAAGTGTTAGACGAATGTAAACCAGAAATGAAGACTGGACGAAGGAGCAGGAAGAAAAACTCAAGTAAGGTGTCTGCCAGCTCTCATTTGGCTGACGAAAGGCAAACACTTCCATGTCGGCCAATTCGTTTGAAGGTCACATTCGGTAAAAAAGAGGAACGTAATGATTTTGCCGGTGTTCAGCCGAGGATGGATGATAATATTTCTGTTTCCAATAATGAGAACCCCAGTGGAAATGCAATGGACAATCCAAGTCCGAAAAAGATTTGTACGATCGTGCAGTGTAGCTCTTCTACATCAAAGGTTCCACTCGGAGGAATAAATTTGGAAGTGTGCTCTATGTCAGAAAAGTCTAGCCATAGTGATTCTTTTCAACGGGCGGAGTCCGAAAAGCCTGGTAGCTCGCATGCTGGTAAATTCTTAGATCCTGGCACCTCGCCTGATTCAGAGGTTATTGACTCCTCTGTTGGCCCAATTTCTTTGCTGAATAATTTCGAAAAGAATATGGGCAGTAGTTTTTCTGTTCCGTTGTCTCTTATTTGTCCCGCTTCTTCTCAACTGAGCAAGAATAAAAAGAAAAAGAAAAGCCCTCAGAAAGCTGAGAAGTTGAAGAAGGATGTGCAGTTGCAGAAATGTAATGATAATGTCTGTACTGATGGCCCAAATGTTTCTAGTGAAAATCCTTTGAACAACACCTCTGGCTCTGGTAGCGAGTTAGTTTCAATGGAGTTACTGTCGGTTACTGGTGAGGGTTTCCAGCAGGCCCCGAGTTTGGTCAATGGTGTTGATTGCAATCTTTCTCTTAGGTTGATTGGGATTGAATCAGTTGATTCAGGGAAAGTAACCCATTTGCTTACTCCTGAAACTCCGCAGAAAGGAAACTCAAAAGGCTCAAAAATGAAGAGCAAATCGACGAAACAACCTAAGATCTCAAATCCTAAAAGTAGCCCGAAAGAACCTTCTGGCAAGCGGAAAGGTAATAAAAAGTTGGCAAGTAAGCAGGAGGTAGGAACTGCCCTTGTGGTTGAGGCACCCCAATATAGGGATCAACTAGGAGCAGGTACGAAGCCTATGGTGGATTTTTGCTTTATGTTTAATTAAGTTTTTGCTCACTGTCTTTGAATCTGTTTGAAATATTTCTTTTGCTTCGACTTGAGCTTCTTCCAGACTATGGTACTTCTACTCTTCATTTTAAGGGTTGTAGCACCTCGTGTCTGACACTAGACTAAAGGATACGGTTATGGAATCCATATCTGACCCGCATCAATCCAACATTTCTCGGAAAAGAGCTAAAAACACTCAGGGATACGGCTATGGAATCCATATCCAACCCTCACCAATTCAACACTTCTCGTAAAAGAGCTAAAAAAGAGAGGCCCGCATGACAAAAGATTTACTAAGATACTGTTTGTGAAGCATTTAGTAATTAATGATCTCAAGTCCTGTATCTAAAATGTGTCTCTATTTCTCTTAAACAAATCTAGGATATTTTACATTTTTTATGTTTTTACTATATTTTTGTTTTGAAGACATGCCTCCCATCACTATCTTTAATCCAGTACAGGGTCCTCTTGGCTAAAAATTGAGCCATGCCTATTCTTATACTTGGATTTGTAGCCATCTTGGGCACTTTAGCTGGAGTTTGAGTAGGATACTACCAGATACTATTTTTGAGCTTTAAAAGAGTTTGACCATGTTGCAGGAAATCTGGAGTTGGTGACTGTAGCAAATGCTAACTGTAGTAGTACACTGGTACCGCAGACCTTATCCTGCGTAGCTCCTCCACCTACCGGAGTTGTTGAGCAGACTTTGCATCCACGTGTTGCGTGGGTTTGTTGCGATGAGTGCGAAAAATGGCGCTGCATACCTGCTAAGCTTGCGGATGTCATTGAAGAAACTAACGGCAAATGGTAATGTCTACTTTTTTCAAGTAATAAATGACTTAGTTTATATATATCTGGAAATACTGTCTAGACATAGCATGTTGTGGCTGACCATTGACCTTATGTAGAGTGGGATTATGAGTGAAAAGGAAAGTACTAAGTTTTGGGTTCATATATAAGTGAGGTGGTTGACATCTCTGCCTTTACAAGGATGGGAACAGCTTTCAGGCTGACCTGTTGACACATCCGTCAAGGCTACTACCTATTCTTCAGGGTGGATGTATAACCCAATTTCAACCTTTAGTGCTAGTAATGACTCCTAATCTCCTATATCCAATATCTTCCAGTCCTTCATTGATATCATGTCAGCGTTGCTGTACAATAACCATTCCCGAGATCACCTAGTGAGGATTCTGCGAGACCCATTATGCTCCGATGCTTTGAATGTTAGAGGTGTTTTTAATATCAAGACTTAATCGAAGATATTAACATGGTACCCGCAATAAGCGTATATAGTGAAGAAAAGAAACACATTGTAAACATATTCTGGTGCCAACAACAAAACTGGAAGCGTGAACGCCGTGAAGTACTCCTAAACTGAGAAATCTACTTTCTTTGGCAAACAATAGAAGTGGAGTAGTGGTTGGCCTTCACAATTGCTTCTCAGCGACTCTCTTTGTATAGGTTGCCTAATTAGCGACTAACACTCCACGTGATACACTCTTGTGAAGTGTCTATTTAATAGACTTTAAGCCGAATGATAGAATACTGTCAAACAGATTCACAATTTGCTGAGGAGTGGAGTGAATCCCGGTAATCCAAGAGGTTTTGTATTTGTCTTTCTTATCGAGTATAGTGTTAGGGTTCCTAATTTTTTAATCACGCGGTGAGCTTTGCACAGCAGCACAGGCATAAAGCTAAGAAGCTATAACGGTTCGTAAGGCTGTATGAAATATATTTAGTTGCTTCTGATCTCATATTATATCATGGTTGCTGTTTTGTATGAGTAGTAGTTTTCACAGCTTGATTTTGAGAATTTGATAGGAGTGTTAAGTGGATTTTGTGTGGGTGTAATGATGTTTACAGCTTGACTTTGAGGGTTTTTGTAATGCTATATACTGACTTGGTTAGTTGGTTATAGGATTATCTATATCCCTGGCTCCCTGCTTTTTGTACTTTCCCTAGCTGTGATGCGATTCTATTTATTGGAACAGAGATACATGGTCATTTGTTGTTGGTTGGCTTCTTTTGGCCATCCTACAATAATCTGATGTTCCTGTTATTGTAATTGATATAATTAGAACATTAATGAAAACTTCCTTCAAGGTTTAAAGCTAAACAATCTTGAAAATCATAACTTCACTGTATATTGCTCGCCTTTCTAGTAAGTTTCTTCAACTTTTTGCATCGGAGAGATTTCTTTAGCCTTTTCCCTCTTTCTTGTGTTTATTAAAGGACTTGCAAGGACAACCAGGATCAAGCTTTTGCTGATTGTTCGATTCCCCAAGAGAAGTCAAATGCTGCTATTAATGAAGAGCTGCAAATATCAGATGAAGAAGATGGTCGTAATAGGCACTTAGGTTACAATGGTAGTGGCAACAGGCCTCCAGGAGGTCTGTCTTTCTGGTTTCTGTAGGGCAAGATGAATATAACTATTTAAGTGTACTTTTTTGGCGAAAAAAATTTACTTTTGCTTTCATTTATCTGCATCTCAGATCCACAACAGTCAACTTGGACGCTAATCAAGTCCAACTTGTTTTTGCACAGACGACGCAAAACCCAGACTATGGATGAGGTTTGGTTTACTTTGAAACTTGAGTATCGAGTATATTGATAATTTCACAGTAGTTGAAAATCTGGCAGTTATTTACTTTATTTATGACTGTCAATATTGTTGCTTTCTGCTCTGTAAGTTTTAAACAGTGGGAATTAATTTGTACTTACGGTTACCCTAGCTGGGTATAATATGTAGATTGTCCTCCTGTCCTGCCTCCTATAGTTTTGTGCCTTAAGTTAATTGGTGAATAACTTTTCCTAAAATAATTGCTTAGATTGTCTTTCAGTGGTTGGTTCCTATCATCAAAACCTCCCAAGTATACGTTGGACTAGTGGTTCAGAGTCACTTCCTTTAACACGTATGTCCAAGGTCCAAACATTGGTACTACCTCCATCCTCAAACCCTATAATAAAAACCAGCAGTAGATCAGAATTTGATCAGTCCCACTTTTCTCTTTGGCTCTAAACCGATAAAATAACTAAGACGGACTTTGTGTTGTAGTTTATGGAGTTTGATATGGTATTCCATAAAGCCAATTGTCAAAAGTGATGGGATTCTAATAGCATCGCTTACCTTCCTGTGCCAAAAAGTCAAACAGAGGTTTCTGTGCGTTTTGATTTCTTTGTTGTCCAATTATCCACTCTAGCTATTGACATTGTTTTTTCATGTTTGCAATTAGGTTATGGTTTGCCACTGCAAGCCTCCTGTCGATGGTACCTTGGGTTGTGGGAGTCAGTGTCTGAATAGAATGTTGAATATTGAGTGTGTTCATGGAACCTGCCCATGTGGAGATCTCTGTTCAAATCAGCAGGTGAGATCGTACTTTCTCAGAGACGATGGCTATTGTTGGCTATGACATCAACATATTCTGATTTTTTTTATACAGTTCCAACAGAGGTCATATGCCAATCTTAGTTGGTTTCGATGTGGGAGAAAGGGTTATGGATTGCAAGTGTTAGAAGATATTTTTGAAGGGAAGTTTCTCATTGAATATGTTGGAGAGGTAACCCCCTTGTTGCTACTTACTTTTGATGTTGAATGAAATGAATGCACATGATAGTCCCTCCAGATTGTTGATCTCCCAAGCCTGTGCTTTCTGTAGTGTTCTTCTTAGATAAGACTCGTATAAAATAATGATAATTTATAAGTAAAAGTGGTCAATTTGTCCTCCACCAGAAAAAAGTATCTTAAAAGTACCAATATTTCATTGGACGGTTGAAGCCGGGGTGCAATAAGCTCTCTCAGCTTTCTTAGGCCTCAGAAAACCTAATCATTCAACGGGTGATGAGTATTGCTCTCTCTCTGGATGAGTACATCGGAAACTAGTAAAAAGGTCTCCAATATATTTGCTTATCCTTTCTTCTTCTTAGCCTGATCGTAGAGCCTCAATAAGGATTGAGGAAGCAAAGATTTCAAATAGTCTGATCGAAGTGATCGAATCATTCATGTTCCTGACTCATTTGAATTTTTCTTCTCATGTTCTTATAAGTCTGACCATACAATTTTCTGTGTGTATTCCTTTTTTTTTTGAAAGATTGTTTCATGGACATATTTATATGTTTGTTATTGGCTAGGTGCTGGACTTGCAAAGTTATGAGGCACGCCAGAAGGATTACGCTTTTCAGGGCCATAAGCATTTTTACTTCATGACATTGAATGGGAACGAGGTTAGCTGCTTCCTATTGTGGGCCCATATACTTTCGTCTATTCTTTTTCTCTTAGTTTATCATGTATATAATTCATTTCTTAAGTGCGATTGTACTTGTTTATGAGCATGCACAATTGCTTATTTTATCTGTTTGTAGTGCATGGAAATAGATGTTCTTGTGCTGATTGATCATGATCCTGTTTATGAGCTCTGTGATTCTATAGTTATGACTTTTTGATTTGTTGTATTTCGATTTATTTTTGGAACTACTGGGCTGGTAACAAAGCCTTAGTCCAATTATGAGGTGACTAATATGAATTGTTGTTTGAAACTGCCGAGTTGAGGTAAAACAATGTAAACGGAAGAAAACATCATAAAGAAGTCTCAAAAATAGCTGAGAAGGGAAATATATCAAAATGTGGATGATTGATCCATTACATTACCCCCAACTCCCTAAGCCTTGAGATCCCCGTAAATGGTGGGATAAGGGGGTAATTTTTTTTTTCACCGGTAAGAGATCCCGTAAATGGTGGTATAAAGGGAATAGCTGAAGTAATATTAATTAAAGACAAGAAGGGGTTGACACCCATATACAAAAAGAATCACAGAGGTGGATAATTATACTCTCAAGTTATCATGGTCAGGAAAAGTTGTGTTGATGGCCTTCCTACTAAAAGTAGGCTATTAAGAAATCATATAGTTATCCCACCTCAGTGTGTCTTGTGCAATTACTCTATCGAAGACAAAGATCATTTCTTTTTCAATTGTCCATTGATTATGTCGGTTATTCAAGACAAGAACATCATTAGCTTTAAAAATTTCTTGGCAGTATATGATAATATATCTAGTCAAAGTTTTATAATGAAACTTAATTTTCTTAGAAACTTAATTTCAAAAGATGATTTCAATAAAATTGTATTTATGTGGTGGAATGCATGGTTCTACAGAAATGACATTATTTTTAATAATGTTCATATCAATATTAGCAGGCTTACTCTTTTATATAGTAATAGCATTAAGGTTTGGAATGAAACTAGACATAAAGATCTCAACAATCCTGATAAGGACGAATCAGTAAGAAACATTGTTAGTAAGCAAGAAATTTGGTGGGAGAAACCTAAAAATGGTTTCCTAAAACTAAATTTCGACGGATCGAAAATAGACGGGAATAAAGCTTCTCTAGGATATTGTATAAGAGATCATAATGGTAAAATCGTTTTGCTAGGAGCAAAAAGTTGCGGATTTAATAGTATTCTTGTTGCAGAAGCTCTCGCGCTAAAAGAAGGCATTTTAGCCGCTAAACACTTAGGAATCTTAAAGTTAATTGTTGAAGGTGATAATTTATGTGTCATTAATTCAATTCGTAGTATTTGGCAAATTCCTTGGGAAATTTCTAGTATCATCAAGGATGTGCAATTAGATCTTCAGTCTTTCGATGAAGTGATAATTAAACATTGCTTTCGTGAGGCCAACAAAGTTGCTGACTTTATGGCTTCTATTGGACATTCGTGTCCAACTCTTTCGAGGTGGTTTGAAAGTCGGTGGCTTCAACTTACCTTACTCATTCGAAAGGATGAGATAGGTTGGTCCTCCCTTAGAGGATCAATCTAGTTTCCTTACCTTATCAAAAAAAAAAAAAAAAAAAGTTATCATGGTCAATCTTAGCTGAAGTAATACAAGTATCAATTAAGGACGCCATCAGGATGATGACCGTATACATAAGGACACCCTAAAAGTGATTCCCATATACAAAAGGACACTTAAAATGTGACGTTCATATACAATACGAGAGATAGATAATTATACTCTCAAGTTATCATGGTCATCAATCTTATCTACAAAAATAAGAAGAGACAAGTTTGGATATACTCTTAGTTTAAAAAAACGTTCATCAGGCTCGCTTATGCCCAAGGCACAGACGCATAGTGAAAAGAAAGTTATAAGAATGTGGAAAACCTTTAAAAGAGTGCTAGTCATATATATAAATGATACTAATAAGCATAGAGGAAATAAAATCATAAGAAAAAGTAATTCAAATCCTGGAAAGGATTTTAATAATAGTTTCTAAATGAAAATGGTAAAAAATACCCATTGAAGTTATCTTGTTTTATTTTTGTTTTTAAATGATTAAAATAGTACTTCTTCAGTTGGGTTTGGCCTCCTGGTTTTGGTGTTTGTTCCAATTCACATTGTTCCTCCCATTTACTTTATACGCGGTCTCTTAGGAGGTACTATGCCCATTTTTTTCCTTTTATATATTATCTTTTTTGGTTCAAAATAAATTTTAATGAAAGAGCTTTTGCTAACAAACGTAACTGTAAATATCATATTGTAAAATATGAAGTATATTTTAGTTTATTGATGGTGAAAGTTTCAAAAAGTTGACTTCCAAAAAGGTAAATGGGAGGAACAAATTGATGTAAGAAGGGTTATATTATGCTGCTTCTTGGAAAGAAGTTCTTTGTATAGATTACTAGTTGGGATGGCGATCAAATGGAAAAGATTATGAGAGATTTTTATGGTATGAGACCGCTGGATCGAGGATTAGAACGACCGTCTATTTCGTTTGGATGTTGTGTGCTGGCCAATATCCGAAGGATGTTTGGGTTTTGGTTATATGATGCACTACTCTTCTGGGAAATGGCTGGGAACCTGACTTTTTTGTGACACTGAATATTAAGAATTGGTCAGGTAATTAAAGTAATGGCCAATAACCGAATAATGGATGAATGGTGATCTGCTGCCCCTTGGAAATTTATTTCCAAAATTTTAAACCATTACATGGCTTTGGTTATATATAAGGTGGGAAATGGCAAACATGCTAGATTTTGGGAAGAGTGGCCGAGTAGGACTATTCTATTTCCTCGCAGTTATGGTCTTGCTAGTTGACATAATGCCACCTCCTCTAATTTCTACAACTACGTGGTGGCGTTCTTGGGATCTTTGTCCCCAAAGGTCTTTTTATGAATGGGACTTTTGATCTTAGAAACTGTAGTGTTGACGGGAGACGCTGATATTAGAGTTTGGAAAACTCACTCTTCCGATGTTTCTATTGCTAATGAAAGACATTTGGAAATCTAAAGTAACTTTAAAAGTAAGAGGATTTTGCTGGGTGATGGTCCTAGGAAGATTAAACACGTACTGCAATCTTCAAAGGTGCATATGTAGCATATCTCTTTAGCCAAATTTGTGTGCTATGCGCTGGAAAAATTGTGAGATCGGGTGTGCATTCATTCCTTTATTGTGATGTTGCTTATAAGTTTTTGTCGAGGCTAAATAGTATCTGTGTCAAGCACTTGGCATGTCCTGGTTTGATGGTTCAGCTCTAAATTTCAAGTTCGTACTATAAAAGGTTTGAAGCTACTAGGGAGATTTATCATGTTTTCTGTTATTTAGGGGTGAAGTTGTTTTTCTAGCTTCTCTGCTAAAGCTTCAGGTGCTACTAAGGGCATCTTAAGTACTGTGGAATTGGGTATCTTTGTTCTTTGTATATGAGGACTCCTTGCCCTATTAAAGAAATGATGCAAAATAATATTCAACTTTTTGTGTTGTCAACTTGTCAGAGTTCCATATCGTATATTTGTAGTTTGTTTAGTTATATACTTATACGTGATATCTTGGCAATTAAAATGTCTAATATGTTCTTTTTTGTTTTGAATATCAGGTTATCGATGCATGCTCTAAAGGAAATTTAGGACGATTTGTTAACCACAGTTGCGATCCTAATTGTCGTACTGAGAAGGTTAATTTTATGCTTTAGTGAACCCCTCCTTTGTGCTTCTTTGATCTATTCATCTATCTACTTTAGTTCTTTGGCTTGTCTGGTCTCAGCAGTCCGACCAATATACTCACAAGTCACAACATGACAGCCTTTGGCAAGATTCACCAATGATGTGCACTTTTCTAATTTCTCACACATGTTAGTAGAAACTTAGCTGATGACGGCCAATAGAAAAGTTAGGAGTTTTTACACAAAATGTTTTATTTCATGGTTTTGGTTTTGTAGTCCTCTAAAATGTAGGTTCAGTTTGACTATTCTTCACTTTTTAAATTTGTGAGGACCTCTTATGTTATAATTTTTATTGGATGGAAAACAACTTAGGCTTCAGCCTAGGTTTAATAATTTATGGACAGCAATGACTCTAGGCAGGTGCCATTCCAGCACAAAGGATATACCTCATATAGTTTTGGAACAAATATGAAGGAATGTGAGCTGGGCAATTATAAGAATATGCCAAAACTAGAAAACCAGGTGTAGCCTGAGAATTAGAGGGAGTAATGAGTGCTGTCTGGTAGGGCTTTCCTCTCCATTTGAATAGGTTTAAGATGTTGTCATAGTTCTGTGAATGGCTGATAGAACATCGATAGGGAGACTGATGTTACTGGCTAGAGTGGAGAAAAGAAGTCGTTTAAGCTCTATCCAGCGTGAGAAAACCAGGTGTTTGCTGAGAATTAGGGAATACTGAGTTCTTTCTGGTAAGGGTTTCCTCTCCATTTGAATAGGTTTAAGATGTTGGCATAGCTCTGTGAGTGGCTGATAGAAACATCGTTTGGGAGACTGTTGTTAGTGGAAAAAAGAAGTCGTTTATGCTCTTATCTAGCGTGAGAAAACCAGGTGTTTGCTGAGAATTAAGGTATAATGAGTTCTTTCTGGTAAGGTTTTCCTCTCCATTTGAATAGGTTTATGATGTTGGAATAATTCTATGAATGGCTGATAGAACATCGATAAAGATAAATGAGTCCATTATTCCCTTAAGTTAAATGAGTCCTTGAATATCCTTTCGCCGTGAAAGCCAAGTCTGATTATCACCTTGGAGCTATGCACGATTAGTGAAATTTGGGGGGGATTAATGAGTACATGTTTTTTTGTTCCCATATGTCTGAATTCTGCGCTGGAGTATAAGTTTTTCTTGGTGTGTTTTGGCTTACTGCCTTTGGTTTAGCCTAAAGGCTGGTTGGTGTCGGAAGAGTGCATGGGTCTGGACAGTGTGGTGTTATTTCACTAGTGGTCTTCGCTCGGTTTGAACTTAAGCAAAGAGGGAAAATTGGTTTGAACATTGGAAGAACTGAAGATTGGGTGTGGACAGTTTGGATTCAATTGGGGAATTTTCACTTGTGTGTGAGCAGTAGTTTGTCTAACTTGCGGACTTCAGCATCCTGAACTTTCTGAGTTCTGATTACCACATACCTAGAAATTGGACCCCGTTGTTAATTATAGCTAGGGCACGTAGGAGACTCGTTACATAATTATTGAATCACCTGGCAATGTTTTTTTTTTGTTCTATCTAAAAAAGAAATCATTTTTAGGCTGGATGCAGATCATGGCTTAAAATTTTGGCCGAGACGTATCGGTATCGGAGGTGGCCGATACGAGATATCTGGACATGTATCTGGAAAATTAAAAATAGGAAAATATCAGCCGAGGCGACCGATTTATAACGTGTATCGGCCAACTCGGCCCGCGATGAACTTAAGATTAATGAATTATAACTTGCACCAGCCAAATTTGCAATGAAAAGCTCTAAAAATTGTATAGCATTGGTCAAATTATTTATTCTAAAATCTTAACTTTATGAAATAGCTAATCAATGATAAAATATCTACAAAAGCTTGTGTAAAACAAATATCACCGCGATGACCGCGACTCAGAGCGTGATGGCCGCGTGGACGATTCTGGGACACTGTTACCATAAATAAGGAAACCCCCATAACAGTAATGATTATATATCTGGCAATATCTACATATATGCATCTTCAAGTGTGTCTCACTGGTCTTATGGATACCCATTATATTCTGTTAGCTCAAGACTGCTTCAGTCTGCTCTGCTAGCTAGAGGTGTGCTTAAACTTTACATCACTAAAATGAAATAGTAGCATATCCCTCTTTGTTTGGAAAGAATTGTAAGTTCACCTTTCTTATGATGGCTACTTGTTTCAATCTAAAACAGTGGGTAGTGAATGGAGAAATTTGTGTTGGCCTGTTTGCGCTGAGGAATATCAGAAAGGTACGTCTTCATATGCTTCTTTTGTAGGAATAAAAGTATTGTTTCAGGAACAAATGTAGAGAACAATTTTTCATTTATATGAATTGGTAATTTTTGAGGTAATCTTATCGTGTTGAATGATTTCTTGTAGACTAATGGTGTAATTTTTGTATTTGGCTCTCTAGCATTAGTGGTTTATATACTTTATATATGAAAGGGCAGAAGGTAGGGGGTAATGTTCTTTAGTTTATGTTTTGCTACTCTGTGTATGTTTGGACTTTGCATCTGAAGTATGGCAACCGATTAGTTTTAGATAAGAATAGCTTAGCTGTCATTAACTTTTTTTGCCATCTGCTCTTCACAAGTTAATTATTCATTTACAGATTACAGTTATTGCTGTAGCACGTAGTTTGACGAGTTCCTAATTTTTTCTGCCAAATAATTGTGAGGCTGTACTCGTTTTTATTAGTCGTCTGAATTTTTAGGTATACTTGCATTTACTTGTGGCAGGGCGAAGAGTTGACTTTTGACTATAATTATGTACGTGTATTTGGTGCTGCTGCTAAGAAATGCTACTGCGGTGCACTTAAATGTCGGGGATATATTGGAGGTGATCCATCTAATTCAGAGGTTGTTATTCAAGGAGACTCGGATGAAGAATTTCCAGAACCTGTAGCGGTTGATGAAAATGGTGAACTTGATCACAGTCTAGAGAAAAATATGTTGGATAGATTCAGTTCACAGGATGTTGAACACGTGCTTGAGGGAGATATACTACATGAAAAAGAATCTGCAAACGTCATACCGGACGCGGTAAAGGCTATAGAAGAGTGCTCAAATGATGTTATCAGCGAATCAACGAATATAATGGATTTGGCAGCGGGCGATGAAGTCTGTGAATCGTTAGACATATTAGCAGTGGAGGCCTATAAGGAGAGGAATGAGCCTATAGCCTCATCAACGACTTCAAAGTTAGATGTTTTGCCCCTTGAATGTAGTAAGTCGCCTACGGGTTCGGTTGGTTCTAGTGATAAGATGTCCAAGATTGTTGTTGGTGAGGTTGAACAACCTCCATCAAAAGCACGTCCTCGCATGAAAATATCCCGGCCAACTAAATCAACAAAAAATCGAAAATCCAGCAGTATTACAACATGTGATGAGAAACCTCTTCTGACAGTACAACCTTTGAGATCTCAGATTCTGCCTTACAAGTCCAAGAAATTACTGGAGGGCTCTGCGAATGGTCATCTTGAAGGAGGTACATAGTCATCATACGATTCTAGTTTTACTGTGGGATCATTGTCCTCAACTCCTTATACAATTCTATTAATTTAATTCTAAAACTTATGTGAGATGCTCTTACTGTTCAACTAAATGAGGAATACCGAATACACAAGTAATGACAAAACCCACTGCTAAATTAATTAAAGATGTGTGCTTTCTATTGATGCAGTCGAGGGGAAACTCAATGAGTTACTCGATACTGACGGCGGTATCTGCAAAAAGAAGGTGTGAGAAATACTACCTTCTGTTCTTTTTCTGATTCATTTTTGTTCTGTTTATTGTTTATAAATAATTAAATAGGATGCGGATTGTATTTTTATTGTACTTGGGTACTACCTCATTTCACACTTACGAATTTATCTGCAATTAAATTGGATTTTGTAGTTTGACTTTCCTTTTGTTGCAGGATGCCTCTAAAGGCTACCTGAAACTTTTGCTTCTAACTGCAGCTTCTGGGGATAGTGGTAATGGTGGGGCAATCCAGAGGTTTGTCTGCTTGATGTTTCCTACATTTTAATGACTTCCTTGGCTTTATTTGTTTATTGGTGATTTATCTTGCTTTCATTTCCTTGTTTGATGAATGTCGCATGTCATTGTCGTGTCTTAATGATGATGATGATTGATGTCAGACCTGGTAAACAGGTCAATCGGGTCGGGTTCGGGCCAGGTCGGTTTATTTCAGGTTCGGATCATTTTTCGGGTCAATTATTATCAAGTTATTCATGGATAATAATCCGTTTGCAACAATATACAATCAGATCGGGTTATAGTGGGTCGGGTCAAGCTCGGGTCTTGAGTTTGGGTGTCGGGTCGGGTGAGTCGGGTCAATTTTGCTAGGTCTAATTGATGATAGCTGACCCAAATCAATTTGAGATTAAGGCTCCCTTGTTATTGTTGCTGTTGTAACATAGTTAGGTCTCTTTTTTAAAGATCATTATTTTTTGTCGAAGGGGATGTTATTTAAATTTACTCAAATCATTTCGGCATATACTACAATATCTTTTTCTTTTTTTCAAAAGGGATGTTATTTCTACTCGCTTTCTCATGAAGTTATGGTTTATTGCTCCCTCTTCCCTCTCTCCTTTGCAGCAATCGAGAACTGTCAATGATACTTGATGCATTCCTGAAAACTAAATCCCGTGGGGTTCTTCTTGATATTATTAACAAAAATGGTAAAATTTCTTTTCAGCGATCTAGAACAATTGCTTGACATATTTTTTTGCATTATATTATATTGATATACTTCATTGCCCAGGCCTGCAGATGCTACACAACATGATGAAGCTATATAGAAAGGACTTCAAAAAGACCCCTATTCTAAGGAAGCTTCTTAAGGTATGGCTGATCCTTTTGATACACCATTACAACAACAACAACATTACCTCGTGTGCTTCCATGGCACCCGCAAAATGCGGGGTAAGGGGGGTCGGATGTACGCACTTATAGTCTTACCCTTGTGTTAGCAGCACAACGAGACTGTTTCCGAATCAGTGAGTGAGCACTGCAATTATATTGAATCACTGACGACTACTATAACTCACTGCAAGCTTCTCTTAGGAACTTGGCTTGTTATGGTGATTCTTTGTCTTTAGGAGGGTGGGTCTTCTATCTATCTGATGTGAAGCTTCGCTAGCGTACGTTCGAATAGAGGACGCTTCTCCCCTGAGATTTTTTATTTGAAACTTTTCTTTTTCTTTTGGATAAGCAAACTTCAAACTTAAAAAAAATATTACAATAAGCCGCTCCTGACTCAAATTTAAGCAACTTTGTTAACACAAATGACAGTCTTGATTGGTTAGGGTTATTAAGGATGCGGAAACATAACCTGCGCATACCTCCATTGCGTTGCCAAAGGCAGTATGCCATATAGGACGGTCCTTATCGCGTGTGTGCTTCTAATGATGCCAGCTTCTCAGTTATGTCTGAAGATGGGTAAATCTCGTTTTAAGTTTTGATGGAACTGTTGGATGTTTTACTTTCAGGTATTAGAATTTTTGGCGGAGAAGGAGATACTAAGCGTGGAGCGCATTATTGGTGATTCACTACGTCCTGGAGTGGAGAGGTAAGCAAAGGTCACTGCTGTCAATATTATATTCATGGTTCAAAATCTCGGCCAAGTTGTATCAAAATTTCACTCTACCCTCCCGAGAAATTTCCATGATTCACGGGATCTGTCCTCGACGGCCGATTGAGGACCAATTATACCGCTACCGCGACTATGACCAATGCCGAGATTTTGAACCAAGATTATATTCAAATCTGCCTTCTATTTTCTTGATGAAAATATTTAACTGCATGACTGCTGAGCTCTTACCAGTTGACATTCATCATACTACAATTTTGTTGCGCATAACTCAAATTTTGCATTACTCAAATTTTGCATCCTGAGTATCAACTAATCAACTGAGGTTCATTTTGTGAAGTGTGTGGTTTGTTAGACTTGAGTTACTCCCACAATGTTGAGTTTGTATTTCTAGATTTTATATCTTGAGGATGATATTGCTGCTGATATTGCTACTCTCTGTTCTTTGATGTTTCCAAACAGAAAAAATGCACAAAATTTAACAACAACAAATTCTAGGTTACAATAATACCCTATTATTTAGTCAATTTTTTGTTGCATGCACTGCCCGCATTGATTCTGAACTTCAAATGTTTGATGATCTCGAGTTCTGTTAGTGATTTTAGAATACCTTGTATTTCTTTGAGCTATGTTTCTAGTAGATGGAATTGTCTAGGACACTTATTCTGGCCCGCTTCAGCTTGTATAACTTCAACTTCCATATGTGCATCTCATTTTCTGTCAGTCTTCTCTTTCGAACTTGTGATTCTTTGTGTTTTTTCTTTGTGATCGGATACCATTAAAATCTTTGGTACTTAGTGTAGAGTTTGCACTTATCCCACATATGCTGCTACTAATGCAAACCTTAACGGTCTTTTGCAGTTTTAGGGAATCTATATTAAACTTGACGGAACATGAAGATAAGAAGGTAACTCCCCCCCCTTTATAACACTTCGTAACTTTGACGCTTGAGGGTCCATTTTATTGACCATTGATCAAGAAACCTGCTCTCTGAGGCTCTCTGGTAATAGCCTTAATCAAACACCTCTGGCATCTGCCAATAAAATAAACATTTGTGCTGAGAGCATGATACTAAGAGAGAACAATTTCAAATTGAACATTGCGTAAAACACAAATTTTCATATGAGACGGTCGTGTGATAATTTATAACGAGTGATGAGAATGGCCCGTATGAGAATTACATGAGTTGGTGCGTAAATGCGTAATTGGATATTTTCTAGCTTTATAAATGAGTTGGTCTCTTATTATATATTAAATTATTAATACATGAGACAATCTTCCAAGAGGTATTTAAAAAATAATAAAGGAAACAAAGTCCCTATTCACCTCCTCATATTTGGTTTCTCATTACTTAACTTAACAGGTCCATCAAATTGCACGAAACTTTCGGGATAGGTGGATTCCTCGGCACCTGAGAAACAAATATAATGTCATGGACAACATTGATCGAAAGAGGGAGTTCAGTCGGAGCTCAAATTGTAGCAGATTTCCTGGAACTTATAATCAGCGGCGAGAGCAAGGTACAAGGATGCCAGAAACCAACGAGAATATGAAGCAATCGCCCTCAGTAAACAGTTCTTGCGACACTAGATCCCCTGAGGCTTCTTCTCCACAATTAATTAATTTCCAGACAATCATGAGCCGACCTCGCAAACGAAAGAGCAGATGGGACCAGCCAGCGGACCCCAAATCTCCTAAGCGGCGGAAAGAGCAGAGAATCAACCCTTATTCACCTGACAACATCAAAGCAAGCCCTAAACCCGAGGCAAGCAAAGAAGGCTGTAGTATGACAGATGATCCGATGGAGAACTCTGAGGATGATGCTCCACCTGGGTTTTCTTGTCTGCAAAATGACGAAGATTCCCCTCCAGGGTTTGCGTCTTCAATTCCTGCTGCTCAGAACTCTAGCTCTTTGGAACCCGTGGTTTCCTTGGGTCTACTCCAGGAAAGATTCAATCCGGGTATACCTGTAGCATATGGCATCCCATTTTCCGTCTTACAGCATTTTGGGTGCCACGAATCAGGAACAGTGGATAGCTGGGAAATTGCACCTTCTTTTCCCTTCAAACCCTTTCCACCACTTCCCCCGTATCCATGTGACAAAAATGCTCGCCTGAAACCGTGTCCTAGTGAAGGTGATGCTCAGACGTGCCCGGGCCTGCCCAGCACATCGAGCCCGAGCCTGCCACACGCACCCAGCTCTGGCCCCACAAACCAAAATATGTCGCATCATGGAAGGGGCTCTTGGAATGGACCCGGGAGGAGATTTCATAAGCAGAAGAATCTAAGACCCCCATGGCTCCGGAATCTTGATGGGCGCGGTTTCAAGGGGACCCACCCTAGAAATCGAGGATTTGACAGAAACATTGAAAGTATAGTTTGCGGGCAGAATGGTCAGCATTTGGGTGATGTAAATCAAAGTTTAGATTGTGCAGGCGATTTTTATTAGGAGTTTATAGTGTCAAAGTTCATTGATTCTACAGGGGGAAAAAATCTGTAGGCTTTACCATTTCTTGTCATTTTTATTCAAAATCTTTTTGACCTTTACCTTCATAAAGAATTCTGCTGATACATATATAGGTGAGGGTTGAGATCATACAAGTGAAGGAAATCGATACTGGGCTCTGTCCATCCTTTCGATAGAGGTAGGGGTTGCTTTTCTGGTCATTGGGTGACTAAGTTATGTGATCAAACAACTGTGTTTGGTCTAAATTTTTCTGAATGACATTTTTGTAAACCAGCTTTCTCTATATACCAAACAGTGGAAGTCCAAAGATAAAGTTCAATTACATTTGTGATTTTTAGCCATCTCTAAATCATCTTGATTATATATACTCTGTGTAATGGAGTGTCTTACCAATTTCGCCTTCTTTCTCGAATACAAACCTCGTAAAATGAAGTGTTAAACTATTTCAGCTTAAGGTAGTAAGTAGCTGCCATACAAAGGCAAGTTGTTGGGACTATGCAAGGCAGGACTAAGGAGGTGTAGGACATTGTAGAAGTGACACTGATCATGGTATCCTTGGTGTACTCGTTCTCCTTCTTACTAGTTTTAAATCCGAGCAAATTGCACGGGTATGTCGTTTCAAATTTTACTATTATAAAGTTGTAAAGCTATAAAGTTATATTTACATTTTAAGATTTGAATTATAATTTCAATAGTAATTAGTGTAATGATAGTTTAAGGTCAATCGGCCGAGTAGTTGTACGATATTTGTTCTTGTTAGTTAAATTTAGTTGTTGACCCGTGCCAGTGGTTAAACATGTTTTCCATTTAAGCAAACGCGTGCATGTTTTTATAACCTTTCCATAGAACAAAATAAAAAATTTAACTCGTGCACATTTAAAAGGAAATTTTGCCATGGTTTGATAGTTCTAGACTCGTGCAAATGGTTAACCGGTTTTTCATTTATTCAAACTCGTGCATGTTTTAGGAACCTGTGCATGGGATAATATGAAACTTTTAATCCACATATTTAAAAAGAAAATTTACCCGTTTACATTAATCCAATTTAGTCAAATTGTTAAATATTCAATTTTATGAAATTTTCATACTCCCTCCTAGTCGGTTATTTCTTCCCTCTTTCCTTATTGGGTAAGTCGGGTTTTCTTCCCTCTTTCTCTTTATAGATGTGGGGTTGTGTGTTTTGTGTGGTCTAAATTCATTTGTATGTGGGGTAGTGTGTTTTGTGTGGTTCAAATTCATTTCCTTCATTTTTGTGTAAAAGGGAAAGAAGAAGAAATGAGTGAATAGGAGGGAGTATAAAAATATAATAATTAAAAATTGAACGATATTATTATATGCTTTAAAAAAATTGCTAAAATATAAGTCGCACTATCAGTAACTTTTAACTGTATACCTATTCATTCAGGTTCACCCTACTTAAACAAACAAAAACAATTGACAAACTACTATTTATAACCAATTTTTTTTATAAAGCACTCCTTCCATTTTTCGGTTTTCTTCACGTTTGGCTACATGGTCATCAATGTCTTACATTGACCACATATTTGGTGCATTTACATGTTAATTTTATCATTGTAAATATATTTTTGGGAAAGACTTTTAAATAGTAATATAAATATACTTGTAACATATAACAATTTATTACTCTTTAGGATATGTAAGGTCAAAATATCAAAACCTTATCAAAAAGTCAAATGACAAAAAAATAAAAAGTTGGAGTGGTGTATTGGATCAAAATAAATGAAGTCCATAAATCTTGTAATTTTTTGCCTGTAAATCACGCCTAAACAAACCATTTGCCTTATAATAGCCTTCATATAAACTCTGAAATCCCTATCACCCACACCATTTACTAAACATTCAAAGTTAAAACCCTCAATAGTCAAGTACCACCTTACCGTCACCTCTAAACATCAAAAATAGCTGCTACCGAATATATCTTTTAAAAAAAATGTTAATAAATCAAATATAATATTATTTACATACCAGTACCATCTTTCACTCTCATGTTTCCGTAAACAAATTTTCATATAATATGTTCATGATTTAGAAACATATTTCTATAATTTATATAAGGCAAAATTGTTCATTACAGCCTTTTATAAACATGATTTTGAAAATTACAGCCTTATATAAATATATTTGTAAATTACACCCAACTTATCTGTTACCATTGAAAGTTGCATCAAAATGAGGATTCCGGCCATTATTTGTAAATGTTGACCGATTTACCCTTCTCTTTATGAAAGACCTTAAATTACCCAGGCCATTTCCTCACTTCTCTCATTAATTTCCCTCTTAATTCATTTCATCTTCCAACCAAACCTCTTCTTCCCTCACTCAATCTCTATCAATAGTTCCATCAAATCTGCAATTACATAGTCTACATTGTGTAATTTACTGCAACTAAGCATGTCTGGAAAAGCAGACACCTCGTCAAAGAGTTCGTCGGATAAAAGTAAGTGATAATTCACTCAAAATTCAATTTTTTTTGTATTGAATTCATATATTAGTGGCGTTAATCCTAAATTTTGATATGGCATTTACCCTAAATATTTTTTGTTTTATATTTAATCCATTATCAATTTGAAATTGATTTTAGGGTTTGTCTTTAAACAATCTTTCTGATTATTTGAAATATGCTATTGTGATTTTAATGATTTCCTAAAGTGATGAACCCTAATTATTTCCAAATTGGGGAAAAATGAGATAAAAACAATATGGATGAAATTAATAACAATTAATCTATACCTGTGGGTTTAGGGCTAAAGGACGCCTTATGTTAACAACAAAAAGAAGTAGAATTGTGAGAGACGAAGTTGAATGAGAGATGATGAAGAAAGGGAGTAGTGAGAGAGTTAACAGTGAGAAATGAAAGAGAACAACTCTAACATTCAAACATGAGGATATATATAACAAGGAAGTGTTTAATGGTAAGGGCATTTTCGTCATAAAAGATGAACTTAAATGACAAATTTCAAAATTTGCTATAAAATTCCGCCGGAGTGAAATTTTTGACTGTAATTTGTCATCAAAAGTTATAAGTTGGATGTAATTTACAAATATATTTATATAAGGCTGTAATTTTCAAAATCATGTTTATAAAAGGCTGTAATCAACAATTTTTCCTTTATATAATTATATCAAATATATTAATTTTCAGATCTACAACATGGGCTTAAATGTGTTGTTAGTTTGTTACGGTTTTTATTTGCGGCTAATTATTAATAATAATTACTCCGTATAATTTGAAACCCTCATAATCATATTTTGCATGTGCCCAATATAAGTTAAAGAAAAATAAAAACTCAAAAACTCAATTTTTTTTAGTATGTTTTCAGTTTTTCTGGTAAATTATTGGAAACTGTTGATTATAATATAAGTTTGTAGATCAAGTGCTTAGATTAGTATAAACTCATTTTATAAAATTTTTTTTAAGATAGTTTACTTCGTTTTTTAAATCCTATTTTATATTGTTAATGGTTATTCCTCATCACTAAAAAGACGTTGCAGTCTCTTACTTTAGTTTTTATTTCTTCATAATTTTATAGTCAGTTTTAATTTTTATTTGTATAAAATATTTTGCTGGAATACAAAATAAGTAAATTAAGAGAAATTTTTAACTTTAGGAAAATATTTCTATTATAGAGCATTACTTTTAATTATAAAATGTAAATCATGCTCTATAATTGGTGTTGTTATAGTGATATTGCAAAGGAGTTAATTTCCATAAAGCATTTAATTAATTATCATAGTAAAAGTGGTCCCCTAACTTCCTTTTTTTAAGGACAGCTTGCCAAATAAGCACATTGGTTGTTACTTTAATAAGTAAGGAATTTGTAATTAGGAGATTCTAAACGTTTGGAGTACTTAAGATATAAGCATCATGTTTGATACTTCGAGTGTTTGTGGAAATATGATTTATCCTCATGATAGATATGTGAGTTACTATTTGACATGCTAATTAAGAGGTTGAATAAAACCACAAAATACAAAATGAAAGGAGATTTTGTTTTATGAATATTATAAAATGTAATGCATTTTGTTATATTTGCAAACAGTACGGTTAAACAATGAAGCATATAATCATTAAAATTTGAATTCGTCCCTAATTTCTACGGTCAAGCTTGACGAATCTTGACTTGGGACCAATTGGGTCGAAATAACCCGTTAATTAAAGTTAAAACCCACTTGACCCATTGTGTTAAATATACGTTTATCTTAAATGCAAATTAAGACATATAAGTCACTCATTTAATTTTAAAAATATTATATAATCTATTTTACAAAAATAGCACATAATACTCGTTATACCATTTCAAATTACAAACTTAAGAAATATTTCAGTTCTATATATAGTAACTTTTATACTCCCTCTGTTCCGGTCAATTATTGTCCTATTTTTTTTTATTTTTTTGGTGTCTCAATGAATTGTTGTCCCTTTGATATTAGGAAGGTTTGTTATGAGTAATTTGACCACCCAATAAGACTATTGTCCACTTGTCATATACTAAGTGGAACCACAAATGGTCCTCCACTATTTCCTTGGTATTTGTGCCAAAATGAAAGGACAACAATTCACCGGGACAAAGGGAGTATACTTTAATATCTTAAAACGATTATTAAAAAAAACTTGATATGTATATATAATTGTTTCATAATAACAAATTTATGAGATTGATATAATAAAATTATTAATATTAATTTAATATAGGCGTAAGAAACTCATTTTGACCCTTATGCAGTACAATAAGTCTTGCTTGTGACGGGACGACCCGTCGCAAGCTTGCGACGGGTCAAATCCTCTCACAAAGAGCAAGTTGCAAGGCAAGTGGGGGGCTTCATTTGCACCCCATTTGACCCCTACTTACTCTTTGTGAGGAGAATTTGACCCGTCGCAAACTTGCTGTGATTTGTGTATGCTTATCTTAACCCAGCCATAATTTACATTTCTTATGACCCGGTAGGGATGCTCTATCTAGAGCTGGCAAGTCTGACCCGACCCGAGTGACCCGACCCGAAACCCAAGCAAAACCGACCCGACCCGACCCGAGAATACTGCAACCCGAAACCGACCCGACCCGATGACGACCCGTAACCCGTTGACGACCCGAAAATCAGTGACCCGAACCCGACCCGAACCCGACCCGACATTGACCCGACCCGATATTCACCCGATTAAATTGACGCTCTGACAATTATTAACCTTAATAATGATCAAAATGAAAGTGATTTATTGTTTAAATTGATATGTTTGACTTAATAATGAATTAATTAAACCAAATAATAATTTAAAACTAGATTTAATGGAAAAATATTGAAATATTGCGAAAAAATAATCGGACCCGATTACGACCCAACCCAAACCCGACCCGACCCGATGTATCATTTGACCCGAAAATGACCCGACCCGATAACGACCCGAACCCGACCCGACCCGACCCAAAAGGGTTTTCTGACCCGATACGACCCGAACCCGATACGACCCGAACCCGACATGACCCGACCCGAACCCGACCCGACTGACCCGATTGCCACCCCTAGCTCTATCCCACTATCTTTTCCAATTCCATTTATCTTTTGATAAACATTTGTTGCAAAAATAAAATATATATATTAATTGGTTGATATGTCAAAATTTGTATGAAGTGTGACACAAAATGGGAGAGAAGATCCCCTCTAACCCGACCCATATAATCTGATATGATACAATAATTATATACTTACACACGCATGGTCGCATGGATAACACATATAAGCAAGTCTCCCTTACGTCCGTCTTAAATTTAAGACAGATTAAGTGTGTAACTATATAAAAATGTATAAGGAAAAACAATATATTTGTCTTATATCACAAATGGTGTGATATTATTAATCTTAAGACGGATAATAGCGTATATTATCGTACTAAATGAGAATTTATGAATACCTATATAATTATAATAAATTAAAAAAAATGGGCTAATGCAGCAAAATACGTATGTTACATGATTTGGCCTATTATTATGTTGTCACTGTGTCTTATTCAAAAGATCTTCAATTTTTTTTTTTCTTAGTATTTTTTTTTTCAATTTACCTCATTCAATTTTCCAGTTCACAAATTCTTATTTCAGACGGAGGTATCCGTCTTAAGCTTAAGACGGATACCATATTCTCTCACAAAATACCCATTAAGGGTGAGTGGAGAGCACATGGGGGGAGCCCACCTTGTCCCCTCTACCCATTTCCTCTCACAAAATACCCGTTGTAAGATCCAACCCGTCTTAAGCAAGACCTACTGTTTCCAGTTTTACATAAGTTTTTTGTAAACCAAATGAAGCACATGCAAAAACAAAAAGTATAGTAAATTTGTAAGTTCGACTGTATTTTCTATTGTAAATTTGTAAGCAATTATTGATTACTGGATATTTAGCCCTTTGTGAAATTTAAGATAACAATATAATGAGTTTATAGTGTATTCTTCTTTTAGTTTGATACAGTTTATTTATTAAATTAAAATTGACATTTTAGATTGGATTTTTTCAGTTTGTGTTTTGTTGATAATTATGTTAAAAGTGAGGAGTATTATTTAATCTTTTATTTAAGTAAGTTAATGTATAATTCCTATAAATCATACTAGTTTTACCCTGTGCAATTTTATTGCACGGGTTTGTTTTTCGAAAAAATTTTTTATCATATTTTTAAATAAATAAATAATAATGTTAACTTTTGGAATTCACAAGCGCAAACATAGAATACTTCATATGAAATATTAAACCCAATACATTAACACTCTTGTAGCAAACATGGAATAAGTATTAAAAAAATAATTAAAACATTCTAAATAACATTATGAATTAAAAAATTATATAAAAAGCTTGATGTTTATAATTACTACATTAGAAGTGATGTAAGTACTGATATGATTAAAGCGATAATAACAAACTTGATTTATTTTAAGTACTGATATGATTAAAGCGATAATAACAAACTTGATTTATTTTTTAGAGAAATTATATATTTCAGTTGTAAGACAGTTATCATACAACAGCTCTGAACTGCTTTTGAGCATGTTCTGACGTGAGTCACCTGACTTATTTCCGACTTGACCAATATTATAAATTAACCCGTTTGATTGTGTTAAAATAAAATTA
Source organism: Heliosperma pusillum (assembly GCA_022085475.1). NCBI lineage: Eukaryota > Viridiplantae > Streptophyta > Magnoliopsida > Caryophyllales > Caryophyllaceae > Heliosperma > Heliosperma pusillum. Next base: position 73,479 of record JAIUZE010001031.1, on the reverse strand, counting down.
TATTTTAATAAAGTGAATATTTAAAAAATCGATAGTTTCTCACCAATTAGTATTCACTTCATTAAACTGTAATTTAATTTGTTGATTTTTTTTAATTATAATTTTGCAAACTGGCCTGGTATGATTATAAATATATTATATAATTTAATGTATAAGTATATCTATATTATTATTAATATTATTTTCCAATAAAACTTACATGACTAATAAACACCAATTTACGATTATATCATACTTCAATAGAAGGAGAGTATTTTTAGTTACATGATATTTTCTTACTAATTTGTGTAAAAGGGGAAAATAATATATAAAATGAATTTTTAATTTATACTTTATTTGGTAAAAAATTAATGATCCTAAAACAAACGTGTACTAAATTTTCATTGGAATTATACGTAAATATGAAAATAAAAAGTTTAATGCATAAATCATTTTGCAAATATTAATCATATTTTAGAAGGTGTATTTTAATTAAATGAAGTTAGAAAGTTAGTGAGCCATTTATTATTGTTTTTTTTTACTAAAGTACTTTAAGGCTGACACATCATCGTTGTTGCTTTCATAAATAGAGACTAATCGGGTTCTAGTCATGTTATGAATTGCCCAATTATGAGTCAGCAAATAATTTATTTTTCAATATTATTTTAAAAAGTCGTCCAAAAAACGGTAGTTTGTATGCATTTAGCAATATTTTGAGCATTATTATTTTCAAAACCAACCGAAAACGGCAACACACCATTGCATTATTATTTTAGTCCATTTTTGTAAGTTTGCATTTTCCTACTCACTAGAAACACATCATTGCAATGGCGTGTTTCGTCCGTGTTTTTGGTTCGCGAAATCCGAGGTTATGTGGACACAATTTTGATAAATAATTTTTAAACGCGAATCAAAACGACAAATACCTATTTTTTGAGTATTATTTTAAAAATGCTTTCGGTACCTAGAACTCATGTGTAATAGGAAAGAGGAACGTCTTTATGCTCAATTTTGAATAACATTTGTGCCTGCTGCAGTGCTGCGGTGATGTGATCAGAGTGTACTCTTCCCATCCAGTAACTCCCCATACAAGGTCACCTTTCTGGTACTTCAGATGACGGGATTCCAGCACTTTCGACATTCCGTAACCTGTAATAGGCTGCAAACATTCACAATCACACTCATCAGACAAGTCCTTTGTTTTTGTTTAATGAAATTCACTATTCTCCAGAAGGGAAGCACATTCCCTGGCATCATTCAGAATTACACTCATTATTGTTCTTATTTCCGCTTATATTGTGATATTGTTAGGTTGATTTATTGAAAAATAAATTTGGATTTGACGCGCCCCTCAACTACAAGGAAGAAAAAGATTTTGATGCGGCATTAATAGGGTGGGTGTCTAGTCAGTGATGAATCGTTTCTGTTTTGCTTTTTCCGGTGCTAAGCATCCCCGTGGAGAACTTGGATGCTAAAGAGTTTTGAAACAATGTCATCCCATCATTTCTCAGTGACTGTCAACTAATCTAACCAAACACTTAATCTAATCAAACATGTGAAGTGTAATGCAGAGCTAATGCATCGTTAAGTATGCAATTCTCCTCCTTTGTTCGGAATTTATTGTTGCTGTTGTTCAAATCTTTTAGTTCCAAACAATTCTGCATAGTTCAGGCAGTTGATTAGATTTATTTGCATACAAAGGTTCCCCTGAAGGAATCGACATTTACTTTGAGAACGTTGTAGGGAAGATGCTCGATGCTGTTTTACTTAATATATATATATATATACCTCATGACCGTATTTCAGTATGTGGATTGATTTCACAGTATAATCTGTAGGAGTCCGAGGGTATACACAATCTATTCTGCTTGATTACTAAAGATATGATATTACCACATTAAGGAAGAGAAAATTTCATATGTGGAAGACGTCGCAGAAGGCCTAGAAAATGCTCCCTCGCGACACCTCCCTTTAATGTAGATGTTGAAGATGCACAAGCATTCTGAAGAGAAACTGCGAGCCTCGTTAATGGAAACTTCCGCACTTAAGTTAACACACTTGAAAATGCCTTCACTGAAGGGCTCACTCATATATATCAGGCTGTCAGCAAGAAAGCCCTCGATGTCGGAGGACACTGCCTTGGCCAAGGGTAGTCAATCCATTAATATCTACGAATATATTTCTGCCGTAATAAAAGTAGGGTGTAGCTCGATCAGCATAGTTCATTCAGTAGATATAACGTAGCCTCTTAATTCCGTGGGGAGCATCACTAGATTTACAACTATATATAAAGCTTCTTTTTACAGTTTGCTAAGGTTCATGGTAAGTTGGTGATGAGAATTGAGGTGGAAGTGCAAAGTTTCTTGATTTTGGAGATTAAGACAATGGAACGCATTAGCAGTATAGTACTCCGTACTTCTCTACTTTCAGATTTCATCGCTGGCCCGGCAAGAATTCAATGATCATAGATAGTTCTGTACTGTCGAGGGCAGTGTAACAGCACTACAAAGCAAGAATTCAATGATCATTATGCTACTGATAACATCCATAACTCTGCACTTCCAAGTCTAATTAAACAGGTGTTAATCCGTTGAAATAAACACTGATTAACTAATTTATATATACATGCGCAGTTGCAGCAGTCAGACCCGATTTTCCAGTCCCTGACCTAAAATTTCTAATGCAGGATGACTAAACAAACAAAAGTGCAGAATGAAAATTTGGAGACATGACATTGATCATAATGTTGCTCCGAAATTCAATTCAACTAACAAATTCAATTACTCCATTACAACATTACTGATAAACTACATTCAATACTACAATCAGAGTATATCACAACTCACAACTAAATACAGAACTAATTAAATCAAATACTACCCACTATACTACAAATTAATGATTACATAAAAAAACAAACTTAAAGAGTAGATCTTGGTATTGTTAACGACCAACATGAGGAACTCCAGTGGACTTGCAGAGTGGGCAAGAATTGTTAACAACTAACCAATCCGTAACACAATCACGATGAAACTCGTGTTGACAATCCAGAATCGTGACACAATCACCCTCTTTGTATTCGTCCTGACAAATCACACATAAATCAGTCTCCGTCCCGTTATCGACGACATGGGTCTTGCTCTCAATCTGGTACCCAACCAATTCCTTCCTCAATTCAGTAACAACCTTGGAATTGTAACTTACAAACTCGAGTTCTTGTTGGATGTATACCTCCATAGATATTGACGACATAGCCTCCATTGGAATTTGTTAGTGGCGAATTAGGTTTTTATTGAGTTGAATTGAAGAAATTAGGGAATTTTGATTGGATTTCTAAGGGTTTGGAGGAAATTAATTGGATTCTGATTTGTGAATTTTAGGAGGATGGGCGCGGGAAATTTATATAGGGGAAATTGGAAAGTTTCCTAAAATTGGACGAATAACGGTAATATTTTGAAAATTAAAATTGGTCAGATTTTTGGAGGGAATAAAAGAGCGCGTGTTGACATAATTTGTGGATGGAACTTATGGAAGGGCGGTGGACTGTCAATAGAAAATTAATTTTTGGAAACTGCAGGATGGTGTACACCTATAGCCGACATCGAGTAAACCACGCTACATCTATCAAACGGCTCTGGCGGGTCGGGTCATACATGTTTTGGGTCGGGTTAGGGTCCGCATACAGATCAAATTCTATTAAGACATTTATTGAAATAAAATTATTTTATTATATAAGGATATAAAACTCATATAAAATTGAAATTTAATTTATTTGTTTGAATTAAAATATTAAAATAATTATTGTTATATAATTTTTTTCAAATATAATATTAAAATATTAATAATATTCTTGATTAATCTTTTATTCATCGGGTCAAACGGGTTGGGTCGGGTTTCGACCTTAAAATGACGGGTCATTTCGGGTCGCTAGTCAAGATTTTCAGGTCTTTGACCCTAAAAGACTGGGTCGGCCGGATCGAGTTTACTGATAGGGTCATGTTTTGACAGGTCTAAACAAATGGGTATTTCATCTTAAGATTAGGCTCAAATAACATATTACTTACTAATTTTAAACCCGTGCAAATTCGCACGGGTATGTTATATAAGATTTTGTTACAATAAGAAATTATAAAATGTAAGACAATTTGTATATTAATCATTATCTTCTTTTAAATTTAACTATCCTTAGAAATAAATTTTTAAAGTGAAATAGTAAAATATCCATACTTTTTGTTTAACAATTTTAGTTTGTAAACGTAATAATTGATTTTTATAAATTTCATTTGTAATAATTAGCGTAAATGATATGTCTTGCATACTTATAGGGAGTACAAATTGTTAACCCCATTTTTCATTTAGTCAAACCCATGCGAAAGAAAATGGGAATTTTGACCCGTGCTATTCAAAGTGAGAATTTTCACATGTGTATAAGCTAAGTATCTGGTATAATTTTTATAAAAACCGTAGGTACCAGATATACTGCAATTTTTATAATTTAAACCGTGTATTGTAATGTAAACATTTATCAAAACCGTTTTGTATATTTTTGTTGCCCTCGACTATTTATGAGCTTATGAAGATCTACATTTTAGGTTTATATACAAATATACAATAATCTAAATATGGGTCTATATACATAATCACCTAATACTTCTTCCGTTCCATTGAGTTCCTTACTCTAAATCATTTCATTTGATTCTTTACATTTATTTTAGCCGCTTAAATTTTTCTAAAAAACCTATGTACAAAGTAAATGTACACAAATCAATGGACGCTATTTTCCATTGATATTTTTGTATGTGCAGGTTATGCACTTCCTTAATTTTTTTAAAATTCTAATGATTTACCTTACTTTAATATTTTTGCCGTATTTTTACTCCAAGTAAATACTTGTTGATGATTGGCTCAATATCCAGATATGAGAGGATATTTAATTTATTATTATATATATCAAACTAATATAAGTAAATTGAATTTTATACTTTAAAATTAAGAGTTTATTTTCTTTCTATGTAGAAAAAGGGTACGAACTAAAAAAAAGGTATTACCTATCATCTTGTATGGTTAACCACATTTATTATTTAGTCATTTTTAATTATTATTTTTTATCTTAGCTTATGTTTTTAAAAGTGGTACAATATAATTAGAACTTATATGACCTATTATTAGTTTGTTTATATATTATTAGAAGTGTAAATATAAATATTAGGCCGTATAAGTCTCTATGATAGTTTCATGCTTCTGGGGTCTTATTATTCTAAATTTTTATATTTTACACTACAACGAAAACACGGGAAACTGACGGTTTTTCTGACGGAAAAAAAAATCCGTCAGTGCTTTTTTATGACTGACGGACTACTGACGGAATTCTGACGGAAAAATAAAACTGACGGATTATCCGTCAGTAACCGTCAGTGAAAAATGGCGCGTTGACTAAGTCAAAGGCGGCAAAATTCACTTACGGCTACTGACGGAATTTCCGTCAGAAATTACTTATACTGACGGACTATCCGTCAGTAATTGTTCATTATACTGACGGATTTTCCGTCAGTAGCCACTAATAATGCAGTTAAACGCAGCCCAGTCAAACATAGGTTCTGACGGAAATTCCGTCAGAAAGGTTCTCGAATTCTCGCTAAACTGACGGATTTCTGACGGAATTTCCGTCAGAAATATTCTTTTTATGCTGAAATCGCACAATCAGCCCGTCATTCTTCCTTCTTCATTTTCCCCAAAACCTAACCCCCAAATCAATTTAATCCACTTTCCGACCACCGGCTCCATCACTACCACCGACTAACTTCCTCCGGCGACTACTTTCCGACCACCACATCCTTGGTAAGTTTAATTAAGTATTTCATTCTCTTTCTTTTCTCATTTTGTTAATTTATAGGGTCTTTATTAGTTGTTTGTTGTAGATCCGACGACCACCACTAGCTACCTCCGACCGTCGACCGTCGACCGCCGCTACTTGTCGCCGTCACTGCTTGTCGCCGCTTTCTTTGTTTATTTTCATACTTAGGTAGTATATTTGTGTTTATTTTAATTTCGCCCTCCGTCTTAATTATTTGTTTGTCTTTAATTGACGTAGGATAGTAGCCATTACTTTTTTTGTTAATGAAATTTTTGTTGTTAATGAAATTTCGCCCTCCGTCTTAATCACTTGTTTGTCTTTAATTGACGTAGGATAGTAGCCATTATTGTTTTTGATATTGAAATTTTTGTTGTTAATTTAATTTCGCCTTCCGTCTTAATTATTTGTTTGTCTTTAATTGACGTAGGATAATAGTCATTATTGTTTTTGATATTGAAATTTTGGTTGTTGTTAATATAATTTTGCCCTGCGTCTTAATCATTTGATAATAAAATTTTTGTTGTTGTTAGTAGCTAGTTATTACATGTGTTTTGTATGTCGAAATTATTACATGTGTTGATATTGACTTAGTACCCGTTCAAGAATTACTCGTTAGGAGTCATTTTTGAATAGTCCCCGTATTGGGACTGTCTTTCTACGTTTCAAGTCACTTAGGTAGTAAACACATAACTTGTAATTTATTAATGAGGAAAGAGTTCGGTTACAATTCCTTTAATGTTTTCTGAATGCATATGTTGAGTAACTATTTATTCAACATTGTGTATTTAGAAAACAAAGGGGAATTGCTGCCGAATTTTTTCCTCATTAATAAATTACAAGTGGTGTTTGCTAGTAACTTGAAACGTAGATTGATGGGTTTAGGTTGGAGTGATAAGGACCCAATTGAAGAAATTTAATTTTACTTGTTGATGAGAATAAATGTTTAATTTAGTATGTGTGATTATTGATTATAATTGTTGTTAATTTCTGATAATTTATTTTATAACATATATATATTTAAATGTAGATACATAATAACATGAAAAGATTAGAACGACGGTGGATGTATGAAAGATTAGACGAAAAAAAGAAACCCAGGCTGATATTTGCAAATGGGGTGAAAGAGTTTATTGAATTCGCGGAACAATATAGTGAGTTTAAGGATTTAGGCGGTGAAATGAGGTGTCCATGTAAGAAATGCGATAACTTAGCTTTTAAATCGAAAAGGGAGGTTCAAACTCACTTATGGTCGAATGGTTTTACTGATAATTATTATGTATGGAATTATCACGGTGAGAAACTGGGTACCGAAGAGAGTTCAAGTAGTATCGTAGTTAGTGAGAATCCTTACCGGGAGTTGGTTGAAGATGCATTACGTGATAATGTTGAGCAAATAATGGAGGCTCGACTTAATCCCGACGACCTTAGCGATGAAGAAGTTCGTTATCCCCCACATCCCCAAGTTTCAGCCTTTTATAAAATGTTAAATAAAGCCGAATAACCAGTGTATGAGGGAAGTAGTATGAGTTTGTTGCAAGCGGCTGCTAGGTTGGTAGCACTCAAATGTGAGAACAACTTATCTCTTAGATGCGCCAATGGTTTTATGTCATTAATTAGTGACATTATTCCAAAAAATAATCAAATGGCGCGCAATTTTCAAGAGATTAAGAATTTGCTTAAGGGACTCCAACTACCCCATGTGAAAATCGATGCATGTCCTACCGGTTGCATGCTTTTTTGGGAAGAAAAGGCCGATCTTGAGGAATGTACCAAATGTCATGCCTCTCGGTATAAAGGTAAAAAGAATTTAAGTGGCCGGAAGCAAATACCTTGTAAACCACTGACTTATTTCCCGCTTGCGCCAAGGTTACAACGACTATTTGCAACCAAACACATAGCCGGTGAGATGAGTTGGCACCATAAAAACTCTCGAGTAAGAGAAAGAGGGACAATGGCACACCCAAGTGATGGAGAAGCGTGGAAACATTTCGATAGAGAGCATCCAGAATTTGCAAGTGAGCCTCGCAATGTTCGACTAGGTTTGTGTACGGATGGATTTTCACCTTATGGCCAATTCGGGAAGTCTTACTCGTGTTGGCCCGTGATTGTAACCCCGTACAACTTACCCCCCTGGTTATGCATGAAGAGGCAATTTATGTTCTTATCTATGATCGTTCCAGGTCCTAATAACCCTAAAGCAAAATTGGATGTGTACCTCCAACCGTTGATCAAAGAGTTAAAAGAACTTTGGGAAACCGGTGTGGATACCTATGATGTCTCTAAGAAACGTAACTTTCAATTAAAAGTGGCATTACTATGGACGATCAATGATTTTCCTGCATATGGCATGCTTTCCGGTTGGTCCACAGCCGGATACCGTGCTTGTCCTTATTGTCTTCAAACAGATCCTAAATCCTTTTTTCTGAAACATAGTAAAAAAGTTTGTTGGTTCGATTGTCATCGTACTTTCTTGAAACATGATCATCCGTTCCGCAACAATTGTAAGCATTTTCTAAAGAATAGGAAAACTGAGGATACCACAGTTGCAATCAAATTAACCGGTGCTGAAGTCTGGGATTCGGTAAAAGGTTTACCAAAAGTTGTCGAGTCTTCTGCTGAAGAAATGAAAAGATTGAAAAACGACAAAACTGAAGGTTGGTGGAAACAAAGCATTTTCTGGGAACTCCCTTACTGGAAGACATTGTTGATTCGACACAACTTAGATGTTATGCACATTGAGAAAAACTTTTTTGAACAACTTATCAACACGGTGATGAATGTAACAAAGAAAACTTCATTTGGCCCTAAGGGTAAAGCTGACTTTCTTGAGTATTGCTTGAAACGACCCATATCATCTAGGTTTGTTTTAGAGACAGCGGAGAAGAAGGCTCTATGCGAATGGGTTGCTAGTTTGAAATTCCCGGATGGTTATGCTTCAGATTTGAGTCGGTGTGTTGACCATAGAAATTTGGTGTTACATTCCATGAAAAGTCATGATTGTCATGTCTTTATGGAACGGTTACTTCCTGTTGCATTGAAACATTTACTCCCGACGAATTCTTGGAATGCTATAACGGAGATAAGCCAATTTTTTAGAGACTTGTGTACTTCTACGATTAAAGTTGATTCCATGGAACATCTAGAGTCAAGAATTGCGGAGATATTATGCAAGTTAGAAATGATATTTCCCCCTTCTTTCTTCAATTCCATGGAGCATTTACCTATTCACTTACCTTATGAAGCGAAAGTTGGAGGACCTGTCCAATATCGATGGATGTATCCATTTGAGAGGTTCCTTAATCATTTGAAAAAGAAGGTTGGCAACAAAGCTCGGGTCGAGGGTTCCATATGCAACGCTTTTTTGTTAGAGGAAATTTCTAATTTTTGTTCCCTATATTTTGAAGATCACATTGACACAAAAGCGAAGGACTTGGAGGTTGGTGTGAATTCCAATAACCAACTAGATTCAAATATACCCGAGTTGTTCAATGATGACATGGGAAATACTACCGGGAAATGTATAACGAGGTACTTAAATGAAAAAGAGTTTGAAGAAGCTCATTTTTATGTGCTAAGAAACTGTGGGCAATTTTTAGAGACTTATGAAAAGTAAGTATTTGATTCATTATTACACAAATAACTTTTCGTAATAAAATTAATTCATTATAGTTCAAACGTACATTACTAAGTCTTGATGTCACGTCTTATTATTAGGGAATTCGAGACGTACATCAAACTCACATATCCTGATGTCACGTCTTATGATGATGTTTGGAGCAAACATGACAAAAGTTTTTCGAAATGGTTGGGAAATGAAGTAAGATCACATTTCAATTTCTTATTAACTAATAATTAATATTGAGAATATAACATCTTAATATAATTAATATATTGTTTTATTGATATATAGGCTTATAGATTGAAGGATCCTTTAATAATAGCTCTAGCAGGGGGTCCAAGTAACTGGGTGAGGACATGGAGAAGATATTCTATCAATGGCTACAAATTTCGTGCTTTTAAAGAGGGAGTTGATGTTCCGAAAGCTACTATAAGCAATGGGGTTTGTGTGAGTTCTACTGAAGGGTTGGACTACTACGGAACCCTTAATGAAGTAGTTGAGCTTTCTTATTATACCGAGCACAGAATTTATAAAGCCATATTGTTTAAATGTGATTGGTTTGATAATTCCCCACAGGGAGTTAGTATCCATAAGGTATACGGACTTGTCGATGTAAACTTAAAAAAGAAACTTCGTGGACATAACCCATTCGTGGCAGCTTTTCAAGTGGATCAAGTGTGTTATGCTCCTTATCCAACCACTAAGAAAGATAATCAATGGTCCGCGGTTTTTAAAATCAAGGCACGATCGCATGTTGATGCTCCTGTTGACGAAATTGTCTTCCAAGAAGATGTGGTTGTCAATAGTCAGTCAATTTCACCAATTTTGGTGGAAGAGACACAAAGTGAGGATGAATATGAAGTGGTTGTTGAAAGGGGTGAAGGGGAGTATGACAAGGACATCGGTGAAGAAAAAGAAAAAGATGATGAAGATGAAGATATTCAACTACTACAAAATGAGGAAGATGAGGAAGAAGTCGGAATACTTTTTTCAGATGATGAAAGTTTGTTGATTTGTAGTGATAGTGATAGTGAGGGTCACTAGTTAATTGTAATCTATTTGTCAAAATACAATTATAATTAAATTTGAAACTTTGCATTGTAATTCAAGAAGTTTGCTCACGGTTTTATATATTGAACTACCTAACAATTTCCATTGTATATAGCTTTTACTTATGGCAGGTGGATCGTTTATCAGACGAATCATAGGTGGCAGTACTAGTCGTTCTCGTCGTGCCGACGATGAGCGGAACGAGGAGGATGCTGCCTTTCACGAGCAGGAGCAGGAGCAGGCAGGAGCAGGTGGCGATCCCGACGCCACAGCAGGAGAGTAACCGGATTATTCTGTCTCGCAATCCTACTATAGGCCAATGGTAAGTGTCTAATTAATTTATATATATCATACTTTTATTATCGCAAACTTTATTTTATTATCACTTTTGCGATAATTTCTATTATCTTTTATTATCGCGTTCGTTCTAATATGTATATTTTTCAGGTGGGACGACAAGCCGATCAAGCAATACGTTACTTGGTCTTTTATTCGTACCATAAACCGAGAATACTTCACCAAATGGAGTGAAGCGAGCCTATACCAGCGTAGGCGGATGTGGGAGTACTTTCAGGTATATTTTATTACGGTTGTATATATCTATTACTAAAAAGTAATTGTTTTCATTCAAAAAATGTAGTTATACAATTTCAGCAATTACTAACAAGTTGTTTATGATGAAATAGAATCATGTGAACTCGGTCGATCCGAACTACGACCCGAAGCCCGACTGGCAGAAACATGTCACGAGGCGGATTACCTCACTTGTCAATGGCTGCAAGTATAACAAAAATAGGCCGGATTGGGTGCCTGAAAGTTGGTGGGAAAACATTAGAAATAGGCCCGAAAGCGATCCCGAATTCGCCAAGAGGTCTAACATAAACAAGGCTAATAGACGGTCAGGTGGCGAGAAAGCGGTGGGCACCCATACTCTAGGCCGGAAGAGTTGTTCCGATGCGTTTAAAGAATTGGTAAGTCCTTTATTTTTAATTCACATACAATTTAGGATATTAACTATAAAGGATTAATATTTCCGATATATATATATCACTTTATGTTTTTATAATCCTTTCAGGTTAATCCTACCCCGTACAAGTTGTTTGAGAAAACAAAAAAGAACAAGAAGGGCGAATGGGTTAACCCTAGAGCTGCTAAGACAAACGTAAGTTTGTCTAAAAATTACTAGGGAGTTTTTTTATATCTAATTTTAATACTATTTATTAGTTTCGTTTTTTTTTGATTACTTAATGTTTTTAATTATATAATTTCTTTTTTGTGGGTTCAGGAAGCTTACACCGAGGAGATGAGTCAGCAAACGCCAACTGGCGAGACCCCAGACGAATTCCGTGCATATTATAAAGCGGTTGACGGATTCGATAAGAAGTTAAGGCTATTCGGGGTAGGAGACAAGGGGAAACAAGTGTGGTATGATCCACCATGCAACAAAAGTGCACGCGCTTCTTTCTCCTACAATCCTACAGATTACACCCAATTCGCAACTCAGAATACTCAAATGAAGGAACAATTGAATGCAATTGCGAATGAACGAGAACATGAGAGAGCCGCCCGACTTGCCCTTGAAGCACAAGTACGGGCCAATCAACAACAAATGGATCACCAAGCCGCTCAAATGGCTGCCTTGCAAGCGGCTATGATGAGATATCTTCCCCCGGACTTGTGCAACAACTTCCCTCCTCCACGTCCAAGAGATGACAACGCGGACGACGGGCACGGTTTTGGAGCACCTCCCGTTACCCCCTTAGGTTAGTAATGTTTAATTTACCTAAGTTAGGAACAGTTGAATTTGTAAGCTTGTAAATCCCCAAGTTGTATGAATTTGTTTTTTGATTTTATGTAATGAATTATTTTTCCAATTTCCATCGGTCTTCACCTTTATTTTTATCGCCTTTTGTTGATTTCCGACCGTGCGGTCGATGTGAGTATGAATTACCGCTTTGCGGTGAACGTATGTATTTTCTGTATTGCAGGTTTTGTTGAAATTTTCAACGTTTAAAACAATGCAAAAAAACGCATTGTGGCTGGACAGCAGGCTGCTGTATCCAGCCCCTACTCTTTTACTTACTGACGGAAATTCCGTCAGGAAAGTCAAATTTGACTTGAGATAACTGACGGAAAATCCGTCAGAATAGTCAAGATTGACTTGACATACTGACGGAATTTCCGTCAGTACCTCAAGTCAATCTTGACTTTTCTGACGGAAATTCCGTCAGGTTTCGTCAGTAAAGTCAATATTATATTGACTTTTCAATTGAACTGCCTGACGGAAATTCCGTCACTAAGTCCGTCAGTAGTTACAAATACTGACGGATTTTCCGTCAGAAGCCGTTTTTTCGTTACCAATTGAAGTGACGCGGGGTACTGACGGAAATTCCGTCAGTAGTCTAAATTACTGACGGATTTTCTCGGTTACTGACGGATTTTGTCCGTCAGTTTCCCGCGTTCGTTTTGTAGTGTTATATACTCAATTTGTATATTATTTTAAAAATTAAATATTGGTATTGCACATAATATTTAATGTTTAATATATTTCTAGTATATATTTGAAATAAGTATGAGAATGCAGACGATAATGCAGATGGACATCAGGCGTTAAATATAATTAGGATCATTATTGTTTCATTACTTATATAAATTTGAAATTGTAATGTATTTTTATTATTTTTATGTCATCATATATTGGAAAATGTATACTTGCTAATGTATTTTTTATTTGACCAATTGTTAAGTTGTGGAATGAATAATGAAGAAGCAAGTGTTGTAATTAATTCTCACAAAAAGTAGTGGGCCTTAAAAGCAGGAAACAAAAATCTACTTTTTGACTTATTGACTTTCAACCACAGGCTGACACATCAGCTCTGTGGTTGTTGTTTTAATAAGTAGTGATGAGTTATTTGGCTCGTAATGGGTCAAGTTTTGGAATTAGGAATTAAAGATGTGTGGTATGTGTTATAGCCAAAATTTACAAATTTCCTACTTGAATATGTGGCATCTTAAGGGTGGTCCATCATGGAGGAAGTGGATTGGTGACATGGAAATCATGGTCAACAAACTAACTCCCCAAAAGGAGGAGCAGTTGAGAAAGAGTAGGAGAGCATCCAGGGAGAACGCTGAGGAGGAACGGGTCAAAGGAAGGGACTATAACAGCAGCTGGAACAAGTCAACAACAGCTTCCTAGAATTTAGGAGCAGTTGAGGAAGAATAGGAGACTTAACAGGCGGAACAGAGTGACGCAAATCCAGCCTCCTGCCAGGAGGAACGCCAGGAGGAACGCCAGGAGGAACATAAATCCAGCCTCCTGCCAGGAGGAACGCCAGGAGGAACGCCAGGAGGAACGGCAGGAGGAACATGAACCAGTCAATAACTGATCCCTTGAAAGCAGGGAGGTTGACTTTGACTTGGCAGGCAGAACGAAGTAGCACGAACTCAGCCTCCTGTCAGCCTCCTGTCAGGATCCTGTCCGCCTCTTGTCAGGATCCTGTCAGCCTCCTGTCAGGATCCTGTCAACCTCCTATCAGGATCCTGTCAGGAGGAACAGGAATCAGTCAGATAACGAAATCCTTGAAAGTAGGGGAGTTGAGGATTTTCAGGAGGATAACGGCTGCATCAATTAGGGTTTTGAAGGCATTAGGGTTTTGAAGGCCTATAAATAGGAGAGACCTAAAGCAGGAAAGGAGGCATCCAATTCTACAACATCTCCAAGAAGCACGAGCCCCATCATCATTAAAAAACTCCTTTGCATACTGTATTTATTTTCTGGTTCTTGCTCATATCATCATTAACAAATCGTAGTACAATATTTGGCGGGATTCCGACTCCCCCCGCGGTTTTTCCCGATTTGGGTTTCCGCGTCACCATTTTCGTGTGTCATTTTTTCATTACTCTACATTCATTGTTATTTTGTCATTATTTTTGCTTATATTTCATCCGTATTCCGTCACAAATCACATATAAATTAACCCCCTTTCCAAGGCTAAAAAGAGTAGATCATTTTGACCCGTCAACAAACGAATTAATAGGTTTGGGTAATTTTTTACCAAAACAGTATGCAGTTGAAACTTAATATTTGATATTTGATTCTATGTTTCATGTTCCGATAGTCAAGGTGTAGGAATTAAATCAATTTCTGATGTATAAACAATTCGATTGACATTTCTTTTTATTAATATATGGTCCAAGAATATAGTCGGAAATTTTACAAAAATGTATAACATAGAGTAAGTATTTTATTGTCGAATGTCCAAGGGTAGAAGGCTATGAACCATGCATGCCCGCCTATTCCCTTGGATATCAAAAACTCGTACCTAGTAGTCGATTGACACGTCATGCGATTATAATTAGAACCCTTTAAATGTTGTTAAATTAGCATAATTTTATTTTTGCTTGACATTTTTGTAAGAAAATAAAATTATTGAATACAGTGTTAAGAATATTTTACCTAACATTTCCGTTGTCTTGACTTCATACTAATTACTACTCCCTTTGTAAAAACTTATTAAATATAGAAGTAGATATATGCTAACTAATACACCCCAAATTATAAATAAATAATTTTTCACCGGGACGGAAGGAGTATACATTAATCTTTCTCGTAACATTGTTTGCATAGTTGATACTTGATTCTTCCTAACTAGATATATTTTCCATTGTAATACCTAAATTTATGAGGAAATTGGTTATAACTATATTAGCTTAGATTAGTGCTTAATTAAATAAAGAGACAAAAAGTACTACTCATTACAATAACTTATATCTAGTTTATCGTGTGCTAGATCACAACCGTTAAACATGCTTTTGCAAGATATTGTTTTAGAATTGGTAACCTCACAAGATGGTTTTTAGGAGGCAACAAGTTAGGGGTCACGATAAGCTTGCAGGATATTGATTAAACTTTTCAGTTTTCACTAAATTTTTTACTTTTAAAATTGTCGTGCACTATCAAGTTATAATTTTCGGCCGACTTTTCTGCTAATTCCATTTTTTATTAGTTTTTCAACTCGTTTTACCAAACTGAAGTTAAATTTTACGTATTATTTTATGAAACTGCCTTATTAGTAAGACTATTCCAATAATTATTTTTTTTGGTGATAGACCAATCCAATAATAATAAGCCTAAACATATACTCCCTCCAATTAAACTAAAACAACTAATTTGCTTTTTGCATACTTGCTAGTTGCCAAAGCATAATTTGGATTGTAAATATCTTTAATCTTAAACTAGTATGTAACCCGCGCGAATGCGCGGTTTTTAAATAGGGATATTAAAGAATATAATTATTATATACCTGATATAGTAGTATTTAATTTCCTTTGAAATGTAATTATAAAATTTAGTAATAACAATGTCTTGTATTAAGAGATAAAAAAAAAGAGAAGGCTCAACACTTAGCTTTTACTGCGTCATATAAGATTGTCGTTTTTACTTAAACTATTTGTTACCTGTTTTTTTAATATGTTATTAAATCATTATATAAACTAAAGAAGTAACATAAACGTTAAGTAATGACTATAATAATACAACCAAATAAGATATGTGTTGTAATAAATATACTTATGTATATGTTAAATTAAAAAATTAACCAAAATTAAATGTTTATATAGCGTGGAGAAGAGACAGTTAATAAGCTAAAGTGTATGAAAATATATATTATATGTAAAATTTTCGTTTTAGATATAAAAATAATCTATGAATGAATACTCTCAACTTGTAGTATTTTTGTATAATAAGACAGAATTTTAGAATTAATTAGAAAATATTTCCTAGAAAAATATTCGCGACAATCACGTTTATTTTTAAAATAAAAGTAGTAAAATATTTCAATTACATTATAAGTGGGATTTCAATCTAAATGATTGGTCCCATTACTAACTACTAACATATTATAAGCTATTAGTATAAAGCTCAACCCAACAATAAATTTTATGTTTTAGGCGGAAAAATTAGAGTCTCACTTAATCTTTTAGTAGTAGGGAGATATAAAAAAACTACAAAATTTTAATATTCTTATTATACGCCTAAAGACAAATCAAACAAGATCCCACGAAACTATATTTTTTCCTATATATTGCAAGAAATCGTGAATAATCCCTTCACTTAGTGTCAGAAAAGCAAATTTGTTATTTAGACATAACTAGAGGGAGTATTAGTAGTTACTAAAATTCTAATTTTATTTACACAAATTAACATTGGGTTCTGATTTTCGCAGTACATATTTTACTCATTATAGTACACTGTTGACAATTATACCCCTTTCATTTTCCCACCCATTTTCCCACCCATTTTCCCTTCTAACCGATCTAATATTTTCTCTCTAATGTCAAAACATCCATCCAAATTTCCAAATTTCAGAAGACATCATTAATTCATTACTATGTAACTAGTGTAGATCCCGTGCAAATGCACAGTTTTTGAATAATAATGTATAAAGACGTTGAATTGTTATATAGCTTGGTAACATGTTTAAGTAGTATAAGAGGACAAAAATGTTGATAGTTTTCACACCGAATAAGATTGACGTAGAAATTAAACTTAACTATATAAATTACTAAATAATTAAAAATAGTATTATTATACTAATACTTTTACCAAAAGACTAATATTAGAGAATTTGTAAAAAGATATAAACAACTTGTAGTACGTTTGTAACAAAAGACCAAAATAAAACTATGAAAAAATATTTCTCTAATATCATCATATAATTTTAGAGAAATATTTTAATATTGTGCAAAATATTTCTCTAATATCATCATATAGTATTACTAATGCAATTTTACATGTGTAGCAAAATCAAAATAATCATTAATGTGGGTTTACATATTGAAATTAGTAGTAATTGCCTAATTATGGTATAAAATTAATATGAAATAATGTGAGGACCAATTATAGAGCATTTGTCATTTAGGCGGAAAAATTTCATAAACCTTTATTCTTTTAGTATAAGGGGGATGTACATTAACAAAAAAAATACTCCGTCGAAAAATCAGAACCCTTGATCTTAATGAAGTGTACCATCTGATTATGTGAAAGAATTGGGTAAAAAACAAATCAATTAGTGTACTACATACACGTACCACATACAAAACATTGAAAAAAACACACCCAAGGTCCCAAAGACCCACACCACCAATGCACTGACCACATCACTTGTGTCAGCTACATGCCAACCTTCACCGGCCGACATGCCAACCCTCACTGGCCACCGTCGACCCCACCATATTACACTAATTAGCCCTTAATTAATTTAGACATGAACCCTAATTAAAAAAGGAATAAAATTGGAAAAATAGTCAATGAAATTGTTAATATGGGATTATCGAATTAAATATCTGCTTTTCATTTGAATAATCGTTCATAATTGAAGATTTTTTAAGGAGATTAAAGAAGATTAAGATATCAACAATATAGAGAAGGTAGAAAGAAGGCAGTGAAAGTTAGGTTTGATGTTTTTTAGTCAGGGATAGAGAAATGGGAAATTTGGTACAAAAAGTAGTATAATGAGTATAAATCGTACTGCGAAAATAAACTCCGTTAATATTTTATATTGATGACCGACATGTCTAAATAGACCAATCATCATTATAAATTGATTTAAACTGAACCAAGACATTATTCTCTCCTGTTGAAAATAACCGAATTGAACCGACATTACGACATATGAAGATAATTAGAGCTGAACGGAACTGGATTGAGTTAAAGTAAGATAAGATAAGATTAAGACAAAAAAGAAGAGAGGCCCAACCTCTATTAAACTTGTGTTAGCATGAAATAGAATAGGTCCACCCACTACTATGATTATCCAAACCGAATTTTATTGTAGCTTCCCAATTTGAACAAAGAATAACTATAACTGATCCTATATTAATATTCCTTACAACCCTAACTCCTCCGTTTAACCAAATACACGACCCTACAATACTACAATCCAACCCAAGTCAAAATAACAATATAGAGAGAGAAACAGAAACATATTCAACACCGAACCTACGCCACAATGAACCACCACCACCACCACCACCACCACCGCTATGACCACCTTCGCGAGGGCTTTTTCGTCAATTCACCTCTCCACCCTAATCCCCTTCGCGAGGGTACTTTCGTCAATTCACCCCTCCACCCCCACCCCCACTACCATCCCGAGGGCACTTTCGTCAATTCACCCCCTCAACACCACCACCACCACCTCCCTCCTCCTCCTAACGACGTCGTTTATGATAATCGTAATCGATTCGATTACCACGAACTTCCACCGCCGCCACCGCCACCAATTAGGGTTTCGCCGCTTCCACCTATTATTCCCAGGCAAGCTGATTTTCGCGATTTTCACGATTTGCACGATTTTCAATCTTCTCAGCCTTCTCAATTTGTTAATGTTGTTGATAGATTTAGTAATGATTTTCGTTATCCGAGGTTTACTGCTGAATTCGACGTAGATTCGCGTAATCGATTGAATAGTAGAGATTTTGATTTAGGTGTTGGTAGAAGTGAATTGCGTAGTTTTCGCGGTTACGACGATATGAGCAGGAGGATTGAGGGTGTTGAGAGGGATGGATTAGGTCGTAGCTTTGTTTATGATGATTGGAGGAGGTGTAGGGATGTTGTTGAGAGGGATGGATTACGTCGTGACGAGGTTTATGATGATTGGAGGAGTATGAATGATTTTGAGAGGGAGGAGTTGTTACGTCGTAGAATGGATGAACGGATGAGGATTAGGGATGATCTTGAGAGGAAGGAGTTGCTTCGTCAAAGGGATAGTGATAGTGATCGAGTTGAATATGAGCGGAGAATTATGAGTAATGGATTCTATCACGATTTGGATCATCCTGAGGTGTTGTTTAGGGACTCTGAGTGGGGTTTAGGCGGTAGTAATTATGTTCGAGGTGAAGTTTTCGACAATAGAGGGCCAATTAGGGATGAGAATGTGCCGGTGTGTAGTGGGAGATATGGTGTATTTGATGCTAGGTGTGATGTTTCACGTTCACGTTCCCCAATCAGGTTTCAGGGTGGTATTGACATTGCAGCCGAGAAAAGGTTTCCTGTTTCATATGAGGAGGGAAGAAACCATGGATTGTATGATGATGGACGAAGGAGAGAGAGGCAAGGGTTACGACGAGAAGCTTTGCAAATTTGTGATAATGATTCAGCAAGGACGGATTCATCGAGAAAGAAGAGTGCTTTTCTAAGATTACAGCCAGCAATACAGGATACTAGTGATTTCAGGAACAGGTTGGACAACACTACTTCAAGGCCACATAAGGGTAAGAAGATTTATGTCGATAGTTTAGGTCAGAGGTCGAGCGAGGAGAAATTTGTAAGTCCCCTTAACTTGGATGTGTCATTTAAATCGAACACTTTGGTAGCCAAGGCAATCACTGGAACTCCTTCGACCTCTGGGATGGATGGTAATAAAAATATGGGTGTGAGTGATCTAGATACTATGAAAGTTAGTGAGAGTCCTTTGAAAGCACGCCATTCTAGGAATCGTGGAAATAATTCCCCAGTGCCGAAAAAGGAAGAGAAACAAGTCAGGGTTTCCCCTATTTTAATGAAAGTGGGTATTCGTAAAGTTGCAGAGGCGCCTGATAACAGTTCAAAGTCGTCTTCCAGTGGGTCTAGTAGCTTGTCTGGAGCTGGTAATACTTATTGTAAGGCATCTAATGAAGGTGAGGTTTTGAGCAAGGATGATAAGAAAGATGGTATTTGTAAGGCGTCTTCGCCTAGTATTAGAAGAAAAAGAAAAGCTGTTAATCTTATTTCCTGCTTATCTGCTTCAGTGGACACTGGAGTGGGTGTGGATAACTCAGTTAGTAGTCCATCAGGTTGTTCTTTGTCTGCTGCACCAGGATCACTGGAACCTGGATGTGTGCAAGATGAACCACAAATATCTAATTTGGACGATGATGCAATAAATTCTATAGATAAGGGTTGTTCTGCTAGTGACTCTAAGAAGAGTGTTGGCCAGCATCAAGGATCAGCTTTGGTGCTGGTTGGTCATGGAAATGTGGAAGGATCTTCAGAACCTTTGGTTGTGTGTATAGGAGATAATGTTGGTAACATTGATACTTGTTGTGGACATACGGATTCACTTGACTCTCTAGCTGCAATGAATTCCATTACTTGTGAGGTTGACGCCCCAACCATGGCTGAAAGCATGGCATATTTGGCTAATTCTAATTCTAATGTTATTATTTATGAACCTCATGGATTGTCACCCGAATGTGACATTCAGTTTAGGAATGGCCAGATGGATGGTGATGATAATGAAGCTGAATTGAGGCATTCAGATGATAATATAAAATTGGCTTACTCTCCAAGTATTGATATATCGAATGATGATATTCCTTCTACTGGTTGTGTTACGTCGACAACAATATCTGACATTGAAGTTACAAATGGTATTCAGGAACAACAGTGTACAGGTACAGGCACCATTTTAGTCAATGATGAAGCCAAAAAAAGAAGAAAGTTATCTTCGAAGGCTTTTCTGTCCATAGGAGGTAACTTGGGTCATCTAGATTCGCCTTCTGTTAAAGAAGACATATTTCCACTTGATAGGATCCAGGTTTCTGCTGTAGATACAAAAGAGTATCCTTGTAATTGTGGCAAGGAAAGGAAAACAATTTCACTTGATTCAGTTTTTGTTGGTACTTCTATTTCCGAGAGCTGTGATTTTTGTACATCTGCTAAGGAACCCTTGTTTTCCGTTGATAATCCTGAACAAGCAGCAGGAGGGCTTGAAATATCTAACTCATTACCTCCCTCCGTCTCCGATGACGTAGTGGATGAAGCAACCGACAATTTGCTGACAAATATAAGCGTCTTGGGAAACTGTTCAAACGTGGAAGTCCAGCAGAAAGATCTGCACTCTTCAGTGGATCAAATTACAGCATCTGGGTGCAACAGGAAAGATGATGATGATCTAATGGAGGTTGGGGATTGTCTTGGAGATGAGCGGATTGGGCCAGTGTTTACTGTTGAATTGGCTGATAAATATACAAATAGTGGTGGTGTGCACTGCAAAAGGCAAAGTGCAAGATTAAAGAATCATGCCGTGAGCTTGAATGATGGGAGTAATAGGAGTAATCTTACCGCGAAGGGCAACTTGGCTTCTCAGGAAATAGCAACTAGTAAAGCTGTCATGTTGAATAAACCATCCAAGGTGAACTCTTTTGTAGGTTTCTCCCCGGTTACTTCGATTTGCGGCTTCTCCAGTCCAGAAAACCATCCAACCTTGGATATAATTTGTGGGGATAGTGACAAAAGTAATTCCTCAAAGTCTCTCGGAGCTTTGAACTTGCAGTCCAATCTACTTCATGGAGGATTTCAGAAAGATGTGAATCCTGGCAATTCAGCAGCATCAGGTAATTGGCCATTCACAAAGAAAGCTGCATCTTTTGCTTCAAAACATGCGAACAGAGCGATGCCTATTTCAAGCGCTGTGAGCAGACGGTTTAGTTGGAGAAACGAGCTATCTCACGGTAAAACAACTTTTTCTTCCGGTCAGACTCCTGTCACTGTGTTTTCTAAGAAATCGGCTACCATCAGTGCAAAACCCCGTACGTGGCACCGTACTGATAATCTTGTAGCTTCAAACTCAATTGTGAAGAAGCCTTCTTCATCCACAGCTCCCCCACAAAGGCCGCCATACGAAAAATTTTTAAAAGTTCAGGATGCATCTTATATTCGAAAGGGTAATAGTCTTGTAAGAAACCAATCTGTCAGTGCAACAGCCTCAGGTCCTTCTGCGATTTTCGCATCCAGTAATCAGGCGAAGCTAATTAATACAAGCGATACTGGAAAGCTGAAGGGCTATGGAACAGCCAACTCTATTAAATCACCTGATCGCTTAATTGCAGGAGGGCAATGTAGCCCCATCGTAATGCCAAATATTCCTCCATCACCATGTAGTGAGAATACATCAGATTGTAATATTGCATCTATCGGTAACTGTACATCTCCACTGCAAGTAGAACGGTTTCAAGGAATGGACAACAAGATTGCACTTAGTGCAACGGAGACTGCATCGAGTCTATCTGGAAATCCGGAAACTGTTCTTGAACAAGGTTTGGAGGATGCCGGTAACTTCAGTGATGGAGTTCCACAGCCCTTAAATGTGAAGAGGGTAGTCTACATAAAGCGCAAGGCAAATCAGTTGATTGCGACTTCAAATCCACCTGAGTTGTCTGATCGCGACGGGGACAAAAAATTAGGATTATCTTCAGATAATAGTTACTATAAGAGAAGAAAGAACCAACTCATTAGAGCTTCTTCTGACAGCAACATCCAGAAGATGGTTAGTGCAGCTGATGGTAATTCCAACTCACAGACGCAGAAGGCTTTCAGTGCGTACTCTGGCAGAAGTGTTTTTAAAGGACTGTCTACATCTAGACGAGGTGATACTATAATTATTAATTTTGGGTATGCCTTTTATGTGTACACTAAGATTTGGGTAACTGGGTGTGGAATCCTTACCTGACACTCCTGCCACCAGAGACAGAAAGAGAGTCTTGCATGAGTGCATGACAAAGATAAAAGATGGGGTGGGCTGTGGGCATATGAACATATAATATGAATCTGTATGACTGTTTATAGCCTAATGTTTCAAATATCTCTGCATTTTACTCAAAACACTTTATATTTCATTTTATCAATTAATATTCTGTTCTGAAGACGAGTCCCTGGCAACCTCATTTTAGGACAGGATTACAGTGTCTCAAAATCTTCATGGAGAGTCTGACATTTGGATTTGTGCCTGAGTTTGAGTAATATAGTTTACTAGTGATATTGATGTAGATCTCTCCAGCCTAACTATCAGTTTTTGTTTCTATTTCTCTTATACCAATAAGAAAGAAAAAAGAGTGTGACATAAAATATGACCTGTATATCTCTTAAAAGTGTACTCTGTAGAAACCATTGTGTTATTTATGTACTGTATTTCTATCTTCCCGTGGTAGAATATCAAATAATTTTTTTTGGTAATAATGAATATTAGTTGCATTCTAAAAAATGACCATTGGTGATGTATGTGGCTATGGGAATTGGAATGACGCTTAGTGCCTGTGCTTCTGGCTGTGGTGACTGATTGTCTGTTTACTCTGTTATTGTCTTCTCACTAAAATGCTATTAAGAAATCCTATATGTTTATGCAGCAAAGCTGTATTGTGGTCTATAGCTGCAGTTGTGGTATCTTTGACCTTTTAAAGTGGCTATCCAGCTAGTTATGACGTTTTCTATCTGCTCTTTGTGTTGCCTTGTCCTTTCTGCTACATATTAGTTGCATTCTTCTTTTTCATGGCTGTTCAACCATATGATTGTCTCTATCTATTGTTGCTTTATGTAATTTGATGTCAAAATCTAAAGGCACCTGTCTCCTGTATGCAGTTAAATCTCTGAAAGTTTCACTTGTCTGGAAGTTGGGTGATGCGAAGTCCTCTGATAAAGGCTCTGAGCCAGTGAGAACAAAACAATTATTATCACACCTCTTGCCTTGGAAAAGAACTACTTATAGGAGGAGTGTGTGGCGAGCCTCAGCCAGCTCTTCTAATTGTTCCTCTTTGATAAAGCCGTATGCTGTCTTTTTTCTGATTCTACTTCAGTGACTCTACTTGTTTATTCTACTTACTGAGTTATATTTTGGTGTCTTTGATAGTAGTCGTAAGCTGCTGACCTCAAGAAACCAGGCTGTTCTCTACGTGAGATCGGGTCGCGGTTTTTCTCTAAAAAGGTCCAAGGTTATCAGTCTTGCTGGATCTTTAAAGTGGTCAAAGTCCATGGAGAAGCGTTCCAAGAAGGTTGATGAGGTTGGTCTTTATTAAATGTTTGTTGAAGTAGCTAAGGTCTGTGAGAAATTTATTAGTCGTACATTTATTTACTTCAGTAGCTTTTTCTCAACATTTCAGGAAGCTGTCCTTGCATCTACGGCAAGACACAAAACTGGTGCTTCAGGTGCCAGTTCGGAAGCAGGTTTTGGGAAGCTTTCTTCTCATAAGTCAGTTTATGGCTTGAAACTGCATCCAGGTAGGCAAAGCAGTTGGAATAGCAAGGAGTTCTTTTTTATTTACTCAACAAAAAACAAATATCAAGGAATTGTTTTTCCCTTTAGTTTCTTAGTAACGAATGACATTTGTATCTTATGAAATGATACTAGGCATTTGTTTTCCTAGAAATGTTTCCTTCTTTTTGTTTCACTGAACTATGAATCAGTAAGGAATTTTTGGTTGCTGTTATAGTTATCAATTAAATGCATCAGTAAAATATCTCTCATCCTACAGGAGAGCGAATATTTCGTGTTGGATTGTTCAAATACCGTATGGATCCCTCAAGGCGGACACTTCAGAGAATTCCAGGTTCTAGATATTTATTACTTCTCTTTTACTAAAGTGAATGTGAGAATATAAGATTGTGGGTGTCACTTGACTAGGAGCTGCCCCGTAATTCTACTGTTTTGGCGTTTACCTTGCCTTCTCATTGGTTTGAACTTAGTGAATTGTGATCACTCCAAATATGGACTAGTTCACTGCTAGATCAATTTTGTGTTATGCATTCTTTTTTTGTTCTTTTCTGTCTAACTTGATCATTTTCTTCTAAATGTGATCTAACAAGAAATTTCTGAATAGACGAGGAAGCACCGGATTCAACCACTTCTAAGACAGAAAAATATGCTAGAAAATCTTATGTGCCAAAGAGACTACTGATTGGGAGTGATGAGTATGTGACTCCATGCTTTCCTTCTGTAATCAATAAGTTGTTACTACTAGTAATGTGCAGGAACTGATTGTTTGGAACAAACGCGCTTACTCTGATAGTTCTCTGCTTTGGATGAATGTCTTTACCGCTTGGTAGGTATGTTAGGATTGGCAACGGGAACCAACTTGTTAGGGATCCAAAAAGACGTACTCGCATTTTGGCTAGTGAAAAAGTTCGATGGAGTTTGCACACTGCCAGGTTGAGGTTAGCCAAAAAACGGAAGTTCTGCCAGTTTTTCACTAGATTTGGTAGATGTAACAAGAGTGAAGGAAAATGTCCTTATATCCATGATGCCTCCAAGACAACCATCTGCACGAAATTTTTGAAGGGTTTATGTACTGATGCAAAGTGCAAATTGACTCACAAGGTTCATCATTTAATCCTCTCTAGTAGAATGTAGGCTGGCAGTATAGCAGTTTCGACTATTTAAAAGCTTATTCTTTCTTGTTCTATGCAGGTTATTCCTGACAGAATGCCGGATTGTTCATTCTTTCTTCAAGGTGGTTTACTGTCTTTGACATTTGCTTGATGTGTTTACAGAAAATGCATAATATTATAACATTGTCTATTTGCAGGCTTATGCTCCAACGATAGTTGTCCTTACAGACATGTGAATGTAGATTCGAAAGCATCAATTTGTGAGAATTTTTTAAGGGGTTATTGTGCTGAAGGAAACAAGGTATATTTCTATTTCTATATTCTATTAATGTTTTTCCTTCATTTGCATGTTCTATTCCAATATTATCATTGACGTGAAACTGTACAATTTTTAGTGCATAGTTCCTTAAATCCTTATGGTGTGGTGAACTTATTGTTTTCTACAATGAGTTTTAATTTATGCCTATCATGGTCACTTGACCTAACCGGATGTAAATCTGAAGAAGTATAACCCAAAGTAGACTTGAACCTGAACTTACCCTATCAGAAACAACCTGGCTCAAAAATCACCTGGAAATCACTAGAAGCTATCCGAAATGACTAATTTGAAACCAATATCGAAATATTCAAGTACCAAAATGACCTAATCTGCAACCACCCTACCCAAAATGACATGGACCCGATATGATTGTTGTTCATTCAGGTATAGAGTTTAGGGATATTCTACATGGTACCCTCACAATTTTCCAAATTCTATGATGTACCCCTCTTTTTGAGCTAAAAATCTTTGACCATCTATAATTCTTGGCTACGAACTCCAAATATGGCAATTCTTTTTTCAAAGTAAAGATCTCGTAATGACGATCAATGTGAAAAAAAATTGTTATGTTTGAGTTCGTAACCATGAAGTATAGTCAGTCAAAGTTTATTTTGTTTAAAACGTTTGACCGACCATAACTCGTGCTATAAGTTCATAAAGTGGCAATAATTTTTACTTCAAATTGAAGATCTCGTAAAGATGATCAATTTGAGAAAAAGAGTCGTTGTGTTCCGAACTCGTGACTATGAATTGTAGACGGTCAAAAATTTTTAGCTCAAAAAAAGGGGTACACCTTAGAATTTAGAAAAACATGGGGTACCATGTAGAGTATCCCTAGAGTTAATTATCATGTCATTTGTTCATTCAACTATAGGCACATATATACTTTGTTAATTGTTTTATTGATATGTTATTGTGTTATTGTTTTCCTTATTGTTCCTCTATGATTTGGTATGTTTGTGGGCTGACAACATATACTCCCTCCGTTTTATATACATGATGATGTTGATTTTTGAGAAAGCGGTTCACTAAATCTAACACCTTTGAGCAAAAAATTATATTTACATCATTAGATTTGTGCCAAATAAACTTTCGTAAGAGTTATATTTTTGAGATATTGAAGAGAGAAATGAGTGTCTTAAAATGTGAGAATGAATATATAAAAGAAACAGATGGAGTATATGCTTAAGTACAACTTACGGAGCGGTAAAATAAACAGAACAAACCCATGTCTACATACTTTGCAGTGCCAGAAGAAGCACAGTTACCTGTGCCCTGAGTATGAGGCCACTGGTAGCTGTCCTCAAGGGTCCAAGTGCAAACTTTACCATCCAAGGAAAGGCTCTAGTAAGAAAGGAAAACTTTCAGAAGATCAGAGAAATATCAGGGGGCGGTATTTTGATCCTGGGCTCACAGCTACTGTATCCAAGCATGAGAGTGAGACTGCCATCCTTGAAAAGGATGTTGCACTATTGAACAATGCAGTTCCTGAAGGTGGAGATTTGGGCGATTATATCAGCCTTGATGTAAGCGATGATGAGGCAGGAGAGACTATTTATCCTTATAGTGAAGCGACGCATTTACCCGAGTTTGTTCAACCGAACAGCTGTGTACTTTCTAGAGATGATTTGGGTGGTGACTTAATGCATAAGGAGGTGATGTATTTGTGTGAGTTTGATGTTTTGGGTTCTCTTTCGGACCATGTCGATGAGCTGCCAAAGCCTCTATGCTTTATGGACATACAGTAAGAAATTATTTGAAGAACCAGAGAAATATCAGGAGGCAATGTCTTGTTTCAGGGCTCATAACTGTTGCAAAACCTGTTGCAGCTGTGTCTGAGGAGATTGACGATCTTAAGAAAGGTGATTTAGCCTTTAAATGACATGTGGTCCTTGATGTTAGGGATGAAGAAGCAGCAGAAAGATAAGCCCAAATAGAAGTGAACCTTGCTGCCGACTTGATCCTTAGAAATCTCAGTTGTAAGCTCTTGGTGAGGTAACAAAACCTCTGCACAACTCGGAAAATCTACACTGGGCTAGAAAAGAATTCACTAAGGAATGGAGAATGTGTGGCGGCCACGTAGTGGTACCTAAGTTGAGTACTGCTCTCATGGGTTTTAAAGGGGATTTAGCCTTTGAATGACATGTGGGCTCTTGATGTTAAAGATGAAAGCAGCAGAAAGGAAAGGCACAGATTGTAGTAACAAAGCTCGGTTGATTCCCAGAAGTGATAGTTGGAAGATGTTGGTGAGGTAACAAGGCTTCTGCACTACACGAAATCTGAATTGGGCTAGAATAGAATATGCCAAGGAATGGAGAATGAGATATCCGCCAAGTGGTACTTAATTCGAGTATCTCGCCCTCTCACATGGGTTTTAAAATATACTGGTATCCCTTTATTTGTGGCGTTGAACAAAGGCCATGTGAAAGGGTGATTCCGAATTGAGTACTGCCTGGTGCACATATCTCACTCTTCTTGTCTTCGGCGTAAGATTAGGTTTTTTTTAGTGTTTTTTTTTGTTTGTTTGGGGGTTGGGGGTGAGGTTTAGGTATAGGTATAGTCTTTTGTTATCCTTATATCTTGTAAGGTCTTATACTATGCTTGTATAGTTGTAGGTATTTTGCTGTACATTGAAATTGGGTTATGAAATTGAACACATTTTACAAGGGCGTGTAGCTTTTCTTTAATTATTCTTGGAAGCTGCTCAATAGCTTACTGTTTTGGGTCTGGTCTTTCCTTTATTAACAGCCGGCATGGAGTAGGAACCCGAACTCATTTCCATCACCGTCAACTCACACCGCCTTAATTAAGTACTCTCGAAATCAGGAGGAATCATATGAGCCATGACATGAGTAAACAAACAATTGTAGTCCAAATGTGAGCAGACTTTTTGTTGTACTTTTGAGGTTTGATTTTAAATATTTGTGCATTCACGAGGTTGAGGCAACGAGAAGAGTGTTTTGTTGCAATGCATAGATGTTTGTGCAAAATGTTGACGATTAGATGGTGATGGTGTGATGCACGGGTTCCAATCCATCCGCTTTCAAAATCGACCATCATATATCTCTCTCTCACGAACTGAGGCTGAAATGCTGAATTCATTAACATTAACATTCAAAGTAAAAAAGCCGTAATTCCTTAATATCTAACAGATGCCGAACTGGATGGCGGAATCGGGCCAAGTATTTACTCCAATAGAGGACAAAGATCTACCGAAAACATGTATCTCAAAAACTAAACCACCAAATCTTGCATCTTATCCTCAAATAGAGGACTGAATGCATTGGCCTCACAACTCACAAGGGTATCATCAAACACACAAATATGGTCACATAAATAACACCTTCAACAAACCTTCAAATTTCGAGGACAAATAAAACAACCATACAAACTAAATAATGGCAGCGGCGTCATCATACTACATAGCTTCAACAAACCTGCCCATAGTTTCTTGGAGGAGTAGCGGAACCAAAAGGGCACACTTTAAGAGTCTCGGCTTCCAAATTTCAGCACAACAAGCCGAAGTGCGAGAATCAGAGCAAGGGAAAGCAGTTGGCGAAGACGAGCAGCAAGCAATTACGCAGAATGTACTCAAGCCAGTTGAACCCCAAATTAACGTTCCAAACAGGAATATGAGTAGAGAAATGGGAGGGCAGTGGCTTAGTAGTGTGACCCGCCATGTTCGCATCTATGCTGCTTATATCGACCCGGAAACCTGCGCCATGGATCAGACCCAGACAGATAAACTCACCCTCATTCTCGATCCCGGTGAGGAATTTGTGTGGACTGATGAAACCTGCAATAAGGTTTATTTCTACTTCCAAGAACTAGTTGATCACTATGAGGTATTATATTCTCTCTCAAATTTTCAGCTTAGTTTACTTGTGAACAACTGAACATATATCACAATAGACTTGTCAAAACGGTTGGGTGGGTCGGGTCGTGTGGATACCGGCAAATTGCAGATTTGCTATTTTGAGTCAAATAGAACATGTTTTTTTTTAGAAATATTGTTCCCTTCATCCTAATCAATCATTTGTTTAGCTTTGATTAAAATATCCTTCACAAAAAATAAAAAAGTAAATAAATGATTGGGAATGAGAGTATTTGTTAAAATCATTATACGACAAATAATATTTATTTAAGGGGTAGTTTCCATATCAATCGGCCACGGGTCAAGATTTATGAGTTTATGATCCTGAAAAAGCAGGTTAGATCAAATGCCACCAGATTTATGACCCTAAATCACAGGCATTTCAACAGTCTTTATATTAGTGACGAGGCTGGAAATTCTGACATTCAGTCTTCGATAATAATGCAACAGGGTGCCCCACTGACAGAATACACGCTCCGTCTCATTGGTTCAGACATAGAGCATTACATAAGGAAAATGTTATATGATGGAGAGATCAAATATAACATGGACTGCAGGGTGTTGAACTTCAGTATGGGAAAACCAAGAATGAAATTTAACAGCAGTGAGATCGAAAATGTACAGGAATAATGACAGTTGCAAACATGAATGCTCAGATGTGTAAGAATATTGTTGCTATTATAACATATAGAAACCATTCAGGAAGAATTTAACCATACATGGTTGTTAGCTGTGCATAATGTGACCACAGTGCAGTTATTTATTGAGAATCTACACTACTGCAATCAGCTTGACGGAGTCTACAGCAGGACCGATAATTGAAGTCAAATGGCCGCCACAAATATTGGCATCCTCAAAAACTTCCCACTTGTAACCCTCACTGGTAAGCGCAGCTGGCTTATCTAGCGAAAGTCGTCTAGAGTAGTACTTATGACTTGGGCTCGAGACTAGGTAGCGGCCCTTGTGGCACCCTTTACAAACAAAAACTAGTGTGTCCAAGGTAACCTCAAAGTGCTCGTTTTTTTTACCATTTGTAAGAGTATTGGAAAGTATTAGGTGTACACTGTAGATGCCGTTAAAGGCATAGTTTACCCAACCACCTAAATGCAACAGTATAACCACAGTATGTTGCCAAAAAAAAAGTCATATATTCGCAACCATAACCGTGTTGAAATCATATAAAAATATTGTTTTGAGAATCATACACATATTTCTCTGTTTTATTATAATTCCAAATCCAATGAATGACACGTCTTGGGCTACTAACCATCCTTATATCAGTTCATAAGTGTGCATTTAGTGATACACTGATACCTTACTATAAAGTCCTACATTGGTGATTTACATACATGTGATTAGCTAAACTAATGACACTACAACATACGTCTGACATATTGTTTATTTTTATTTTTATTTTTTGTCTAACGAAGCGCGCACTTAGTCGCATTACAATAAAGGGGACGGGGATTGGAACCTGGGTCATATTTGCCACAATACCTCAATCTTAACCACTAGACTAGACTAAGACATATTTGGTTATGATATTTTGTTTATCAAAAGAGTTGCTGAAAAAGTTTGGTTCAAGCGGTACACCATGGATAATGCTCATGTGGGAATTAGAACAACGAAAAATTAACATCTTAGGGATACCTAGAATAATCAACTATAACAACCATGTGAAATGTTAATTTTTTGGTATAAGAGAGAATATCAAATAAAGGACATCAAGGAACTGCCCATGTAGAAGAGACACTAAGAGGGTGCCACAAAATGAGTTATCTTATTTATAAAGAGAAGAAACGACGAGTGCTGATTCTGTTGGAGCATGTGAGACCAGCTATACAAAAGATTTTAGAAGTGAAATCTCAACTCCTAAACGATATTGCCACTTACATGTACAGCAAAAAGATGACATTATGGTTAAACGGCGGCAAGTGTCACAAAATGCTGTCTACCTGACAAGGCAAAAGAGTTGTCAAGGTAACACAGGATCAAGGCAAAAACATCTGACGACATTTGGGCGACCATGGCGGAGGGATCTCATGAGGAACGTTCTGAAGAAAAAATTAACACTCATCGTCAGAAGTCAACCATGGAAATGGCGTGAAGTTTGCGTGCAAGAAACGGAGAGGCAAGTAATGAATTTTGCAACAGTTCATACTTCTCAGATTTTTTTAAGCTATTAGGCTTATAGGCTAAAGTATACATTTGCAATATTGAACAAACAAAGCTTCGTAAAATGTTCATAAAGGCAGTAGAACAGGAAAAGTCAGCCACCAGTAGTCTAGTCAATAAAGAAATTATTGTTTATTTGTTGAATATTCAAATTTCACAAGATTATTCTCAGAATAAAGCATACTGAACCAACAAAGAATCAATGGTAGATCACCGTACCTGCAAGTAGAACAAAAGCATCCGCAGAAGATTCAAAACCTTGCAGGAATCTGATTTAACTTTCTTTATTTCATCGTTCAGCTCTGATATCAAAACAATCAAATATATTAGAGATGACATCTTTTTTTAAAATAAATAATGCAGTTCTCTTAATGAGTAAACAAAATGAGCAAACTTCCAAGGCAACAAAGTAATACTATTGTATGTATGTAGACAGCAAGTAACCACTAGCCCTAGAAAACAAAACTAATAGGAATAATTGACAGGCATGACCATGGTATTAAGTATCGGTTTAAAGTATTGATTTCAGAAACTCGTCAACGAGGCGTAATTGTGGCAGATACCACCCCAAAATGTTGTCGTTTAACCTTTATAACTATTGTACATGTAAAAGAAATGGGACTTTGAGGTATTGTGATTATGCTGTTTTACTATTATAACTTATAAGTATAAAAGAAGCGGGACCAAAGTTTGAGATGATGAGCATGCAGAAGAGTTTTACATTGTAGGTGTCAAATTGCTTCTCCCTCCAAGGAGGGCAGAGTGTAAATGAAGAGCAAACAAGCGCTTTCCACTTTTTGCTCGTGGACTTTCAACCAAACTTAAATATTACATATTTACAAGTTTTAGTTCAACAAATTCTACATGAAACCATCAAGTTTCACAAGCTTCTGTCAGCCGATATCGTATGAGAAGGACCTTACAGGCGCAATCAGCTCAAATCTCCATGTATGTGTCATTGCGAAGTACAGGATTACCGATCAGAAATCATTTTTGCACCCTATTTTTTCACTAAGTCAGCAGAAACGTTGTTCCTCCCCAATTTAAGAGTGATCAACATCGTATACTAAAACTTGGAGACCACTATGTAAAATCTCATCAAGATTATAGGCATCGAACAGTAGAACACAAAGGGCAAGCAGAGAAAGAAAGGAGACGTAGAACTGATAACCTCTCAGGAGGAAATTAGTGGTTTTTATGGTGAAATTAAGTGACATAATTCTCAAGATAAAAGAACAAAATTAAGAAACAAACCTAGAAACAACATAATCAACTTAGAAATCAATAAGATATCATTTGAACCATGATCTGGATTCATTAATTGTAGACAAATTGAATGATTTGATCCACAATGAGAACTCAAAGCGCTTCCTCAACCACAACAAGACTAATATAATAATAAAACAAAAGTAATCTAATCAATGATACCAAGAATATACTGACCAGGATATTTATCAAGGTACGAGCGGCCCAAGTGTCCCTGCCTGTAACTTCCTCCACTACGAGAATCCCTGTAAATTTGTACCTCTGAGCGATGGGTCATTTCCCTCCAAAGATCATCAAGCTCCTTTTGATTAAATGGCTTTCCAAGGATTTTGTGCAACTGTCTCCAAAGCTTTGAATGAGTTTTCCTAGTCTCATTCCCAGTTTTATCGCGGACATTGACCTAAGTTGAAGCAGATAACATTATAAATAACTAAAATTAGATAAAACTATAAGAGTATGGCTATGGTATTAAATCCCAATTTGAGATTTGATCTATAATTGGCTGTCTAAGCCTGACTTCGGTCATTGCACCATAAATGCAGTCCACACCATCTGAAATGTGGTTGAGGTACCTTTCAAAACCTCGATTTTTTATGTTGCAAATGGTGTCCGAGCTAGACTATATACTCTGAGAGTTAAAACGCTAACACTATGTATAAGAAAGAGATTTATCACTGCTTAGTTGTTCACTTACAGTAGCAGAAGTATTCAGCTTATCGTGAGTGGCTGTTGGAGATAGCGGTGTCGGAGTGATAGTTGGTTCAGTAGAAGACGGAGTGTATCCTAATGGTTGAGAAGAGGAATTGGGCGTTATAGGATTTTGAATTGGTGGTCTTGGAGCTGCATCAATATCATCATCAGTTGCCATCTGTTCAACACCTTCTTCATAAAAGATCTGTTGATTGTCTCCATATTCATAGAGCATTGAATCTCCAACGACCTTAAGACCAGCAAAGAACGACTCGTATGTCTCATCAACTTTTTGTGCCCTTTTCTCCTGCAAGTCTTCCTTATTCAGGGTATTACTATCCTGATGAGATCTTCGTATTTTCTTCTTGATCACTTCTGAATGATCAGCATCATCTTTGTTGACACCTGAATTTTTTCTTCCACGTCGTAACTCGCCATCACCCTGGTGAGATACTGAATTCTTCTCAACCTCATCGAGAGGTTCGGTCTTAATATTGCGCGCGAAAGTAGAATTTTGTTGATCCGGTTTTAACTGACTTTCACCTTCCAACCCCCTCCTCTTCCGCGTGTTATAACCATGGGGAGTCCTTGAGGCTTCCCTCTTCTTTGCATCTAAAGAATCATTTTCAACACCTTTCACAAAACCCTGGATTCGCCTTCCCGATTTTAACTTTTTGTCAGCATTAAAGCTCCTCTCCTTACTAATAAAGGTACCCCGGCGAGCTCCTAAAGTCGATCTTTTAATTTTATCAACTCGAATTGTCTCATTTTTATCACCAAAACTAGAATCTTTCCGCCATGACTTTGACTGTCGGTCAACGTCGGAACTCCCTTCTTTCCTTCTTGGAGCTTTCCTCCTCGCTAAATCAGTTGGATCAATCTCGACTTCATACACAATAGGAGAGCTTACACCATGCTCTACCGACACATCAAGCATATACCCTTTCCCATACGCCTTCAAATTTTCAAAGAACATAGCATATATTGGATCATCTTCCTCACCATCTTCCCTCAAAATCAAGGAATCCCAATAGTCTTCTAAATCAACCAAAAATGAAAGATAACTTTCATCGAACTTAGTATTTTCGACATCAACTCGTATCCTTTTCTTGCCTTGATTATACAACTCCATATCCATGAGATAATCTGCTCCTTCAATAATTGTCTCAGAGAAAGAGGTACCCTTTTCTCTTTTCTTCCCCAAATTGCTACTATTATTATACTCCATCATTCACAAATCCAACACTCCTATAATTTCGATACAATGAGTAGGAAAACACAAACACTTAAAGTCAGTGGCGCAGCCAGGATTTACAGCAGGAGAAAAGCTACTATAAATGAACTTTTCATGCAATAAAAATCTTAATCTATGTCAAATCAAATTAAATATTACAAATTATTAAAGAACAAATTACCAATTTCATACACAATTACATTTATTTGAACAATGTACCCATTTTAGATTACAGCAAAATATAACAGTATCTATTTGAACAATGCACACCATAAATTACTTGATGAATTGATGATTAAACACCCACAACTTAGATTCTCTAAATTGTGACAAAAAAGAGAAATTAATACCAAAGTTACCTTAAAAGGTAGGTTTGATGAATCAAATTAGTGCATGCGTGCTTCCTGAATGCTTCCTTTCTGCGATCGTCTCAATTACCCACATACTGTAATAATTATAACAAGGAAATCAATGGAAAGTTGTCAAATTTGGGAAATTTGATGTATAAAGTTATGATCTTTTTCAAAGTTTGGTGTTTTTAATTACTTCCAAAGGGTAAAAGACAGTGTGTTTTAATTAGAGTATATATCTGCATGATGGTAAAAATTGGGCTTGGGTACAGTAAAGGGTTTAAACTTTAAAGCTTGTTTAGTTTCAGTCTATGAACTGATTGGTCACAAAAGAGACACTATTTTATACGAAGTACAATGGTCAATGGGTAGTTATTTACTTACTCGGCTTGAGTACTTGACTCTAGACTTCGCAAATGGGTCATTTGGGTCGGGTTATTTTGGATCGGGTTATTATGGATCGTTTGGGTCACTTCGGATCACTTCAATTCGGGTCATTTCGGGTCGGGTCACACTTTTCGGGTCAGCCTTATCGGGTCGGGTCAGTTTTGTCAGGTCTACTTGACTCCAATTTAGAACGGTCAAATTCAGACTCGATTCGGAAATTTGACCACGCTTGACCTGTTTTTTCAGGATTATTAACCCGAAAATTTTGACATGTGACACATTTTACCTGAATAAGAAATAATCAGTTAATTTAAGGTCGAAACATGACCTGATCGCATCGACCCATTGGATCAAAGATATATCAAATTTTTTAATAAAATATTGATATCTATATATTATATTTTAAATAATAATTAAAACATAATTAATTTTAGTACTTTAAATTACAACAAGAATTGTAAAATTAATTTTGGAGAACTTTAACAACTTTTTAATAATAAAATAATTATTAAAGTAACTTAATTTATTAGTTGTGTTAATCCAATTAATGTAATATGATTAAAGTATTAATATTAAATATTTCTTCATTTTTAAAGAGTATTTTTTCGGTTTTAAAATTGGTAAAAAAAAAGGCATTAGAAGCTATTTTTTGACTCGTATTATGACCGTAACCCAAACTATTTTAAAATTGATTTTAAACAATTTTAATAATTTTAATAAATGGATAGATGAATATATGTAAAATTGTACAATACTCCGTGGGATAAATGATGCCGGTAAAATTGATTGAACGGAGGAAGAGGTTTGTTTGGGAGACTAACTTACATAGTTTCATAAGACATGGAGGAGACTAAAAGGATAATGCCTAAAAAATGCACACAATCTTGTCGAATATTTATTCATATTATGGGTTAAAATTTACATGTTTTATATTTAAGACGGATATGACTATCTTAAGCAACACCAACTGGTTTTTCTAATATTTGTGTTCAATCGTGTTGATTTCGTTTGCGCTTTTGTTAACTAATTGGTGTTGTTATTTCATACACAAATTTTATTTCATCATATACAATATTTGCATATTGCACCTATCGCTTTTACTCAATTTTATCGTCACTCTCGTACCCTTTCAATATTTTAAAAAAGAAATTACGCCAATGCCACCCACCTAGCATAACCCTTTATGATTTCCTCTCCAATAATGTTATTCACTCGACGATCTTTCCAAATCACTTACAAATTACAATGCCTTTTCATGACACCTAAGGTGACCCGTTGCATACCCGTCCTTTCTAGGACCGTCACTTGAAACGATTGACAATATCGAGTAGTTGGTGTATTATTGGGCATAGATAGACTAGCTTAGGATGTGGAACTGAGTTGAGTGACTCGGTCAAGTAGAGTACTGGCTCGACTGAGTAAGGGTAACTTGGCAGACTTGACATTAGTTGTCCGATGGGGGAGGAGGTACATGGTTGTGATGGTGATGAGGTGTATGTGGTGGTTGAGGGATTAATGGGGTAATGTGGTGGGAAAAGGGTGACAATGGGTAATTAGTAAGGGTAGCATTGTCAATTCGTGTGATTTGGTATTCAGTTTGAAAAAAATGAAGTTTTCTGGTATAAGTTTTGAAAGAAAATTATTTTAGGTATAATATTTGAAAATTTGTGTTAGGTTGGGTATAAGTTATCAATTTACCCTTAAATCAATTACGCAAATATATATATATATATATATATATATATTTTAATAAATTTGGCCCATTTGTGTGAATTACACAAAAAAACTGGGCCAAACCTGTGAAGTACACGTCTGGGCCTGAGCTCATTCGTGTAGATGACACGAAATGGCATGGGTCCATTCGTAGGGATTACACGTCCTGACCTTGGCGCATTCGTGAAGTCTACACGAGTGGGCCTGGACCATTGTGTGATCTACACGAATGAGACGGGCCATAATAGCCACATCATTTCAATGAATTTCTTCAATTCCACTTGCCAACTCTACTAATAAGTTAGTCCTCAAAAGAATATAACTCACTTTGGATATACTTTACCATTAAATTTTTACAAACATCTCACAAGATCAAAGTTACTAACCCAACTAATATCCTTCACAATCACACTCACCTCATATGACCCGTATTATCGTACCGTCTACAAAACCGCTTCCCTCACTGTTATGATGATTATAATGTTCATCGTTCTGCCGATAATGTTGTTTGACATTCCAACCATTTTGAAATCAAAGTTCATTATCATTGTACGAACAAAAAAGATGATAAAAAAACGGATCATCGTTATTCATTTTCGATTTTCCGCTAAATAATTAAAGTAGAGAGATGTTTTAGAGAGAATGCAAAGTTGAAAACTGAAATGAAAATTAGGGACGAGATGAGTAATTTCGGAAAAAGATAATTGTTACAATCCC
The DNA here is from genome assembly GCA_022085475.1 of Heliosperma pusillum. NCBI lineage: Eukaryota > Viridiplantae > Streptophyta > Magnoliopsida > Caryophyllales > Caryophyllaceae > Heliosperma > Heliosperma pusillum. The sequence goes on along the minus strand of JAIUZE010001031.1, from coordinate 35,113 downwards.
CACACATATGAGTATGAAGTATGACATAGAGGCAAAAGGCGGTAGTTACAATAATAGTGACCGTTAACTGGACGTCTCTCGTTTCTTTCCCTCTCTCCAGTCTCCAATCCGAAGAACTATCTCCATCAATCCTCCTTTCTACCAAATCTATTTCTATATTTAATAATTATTACTTCTAATTATTATCAATAATAATAATTAATTTAAACCAAAATCATCCCCGAATATTCCCAAAAAATACCACCGTCTTCTCTCTCTCACCTTTTGTCGTTCGTCACCGACACGCCACCGAACTCGTGAATCGCCGTCGCCGAGTCGACTCACTCCCATGGCTGCCGCTTCAACTATCACCGATCAACTCGGTAACCTAACTATATCGGATTGTCCTAACCTTCATAACAACCTTTCAATTCTCTCTCCTCATCATGTTCGTACTTCCGATCTCTCAATTTCATCCTCAATTTGATTTTTTTATTGATGTTGTGATGTTTATATGATGCAAATGTTGTGATTTAAATTTGGCGGAATTGTCAAAAACGTCGAATTTTCAGTTTTCGTTGTGGTTTTTGTTTATGTTATTGAATTGTGATGTTAATAATAATCTAATTGTTGTGGTTAAAAATCATTAGGCGGAATTGTTTTCGTTATTTTTTTATATTTATGTTCAGATGTTTATATGATGTAAATGTTGTGGTTTAAAATTTGGCGGAATTTGCAAAAACGTCGAATTTTCATTTTCGTTGTGGTTTTGTTTTTGTTTTCGTTTTTATTATTGAATTGTGATGTTAATATGAATGTAATTGTTGTGGTTAAAAAATTAGGCGGAATTGGCGAAAATGTTGAAAGAAATGGAGCAGACTCATTTGTTTGCTGAGTGGCCACAACCTGGTACTGATGATGATCAGAAACTCGCCTTCTTTGATCAGGTGATTTTTTTTAATTATTTTATTTTATTTTTTGATGTTCGTATATTTTGATAGGGTTGGATTGATGAGTGATCTTGTCAATTAAATGTCTTGATATTTGATAGGCTACTGATTTCATGAATTGGTGGAGAGAGGGGGGCTAGCAGGGGTTGTGGACCCGGAGATTGATGAAATGTCGATTTTTTTTGGTTGAATTAATGTGATTTTGTTTTGCCAAGTTACGCTAATGCAACCTAAGCTTCAAATTTGGCCCTGTCATCGATTTTAGTCGTTGGTTCTGAAGCTCGAAGTGTTAGGGGGGAGTTAGTGGGGGTTTGGCTTTACAATAAGTCGATAGCAATTTAAACTCTTGGGGAGTAGGAAGCTATGTGGCTGTTTGTTTAATAAAATTATTATGTGAAATAGACCTCAATGAGGAGTTATTACGAAATGGCGGAAGTTGTTTACACACCTGCGTGTCTGCGTCTGATGTTGAATATTTTTATTTTTTGCGTTTAACCAAGAACTAATGTCATACTCGGAATTGGGTTTTAATGCAATTTTGTGGAAGTTGAAATATAACACGTATGATTAACAAATGACAATTAAAGTATTGGGGTATATAGGGGATAATGGTGCAATGTTTTGCGTAGCGTTGGAGGAGGTCAAGATTTATGTAACATTACCCTAAACTAATAAGTAGTACAGAGGCTGTTTCTGTGTACGTAAACAATGATCATTACGTAACTGATCGATAGTTGGGCGGTTGAACGAGATCGATATTTGGTTTGACCAAATCACAATATCATATGTTTCTTATGAAAAGGAAAGGGCGTACTCTAATAAAGCTTTTGGTCATATGATGTTGGAAAAATGAAGAAAAATGAAGGTTCTTTCTTTTGAGCTAGAGAATGATGCTCATATCTGAACACATACAATGCCTTCTAGAATGAATGCTTTGTCACAGTCATAAAGAAAAATTATGTAAAGAGAGCATGGAACTAATTTTGGTACATCTGATTTGCAAGTATATTGGGAAAATGAGGAGAATCCTTGTAATGTCATGCTCTTTAGACTGCTTAATTAGCAGAAGTTTTGTATTATCTTGAAAATCTCTAATGTCAATTTTTTCCAGGTTTCCCGCCTTGATGCTAGCTACCCTGGTGGATTAGCACAATACATAAAAAACGCGAGAGAACTCCTGACAGATTCAAAGGCTGGAAAGAATCCCTTTGATGGCTTTACTCCTTCGGTAAGCTGCAATTGTATCAGTAGAATTCAGATTTAAATTGTTTCTTTTTGCTGACAGTAATCTGCCATCTTTAGTTGATGAATTTAAATTTATATTAACCCTTATTTAAAAATTTCCTTGCTTAATTGCTTTTCAGTTACCACATCACTATTCACTACCCTTTCTAGTACACGTCCTTCTGAGCTGTCGAACTTGTTAAGAGTGTTGGATCTTCCGAAACCTCTCCATGAGGACCACGACTGTAATTTTGAGTGGTTCCTGCTGTTGCACTTGTTTCATTTCAGTTAAACATGACCTAAGAAAGAGTAGCAAGATAGCGTACGTATACTAGAAATATGTGAACCATAACTTCTAATATCAGGGTGATAGATTAAGTGAAGCAAAGAGGGCATCAGAGGATTTCCTGTCTTGTTAGGCATCGTATTGTGTATTTGTGTCTTATCGAGTATGCGTCTTCTGTTGAAAAAAAAAGCATGTTAGCTATCTCTACTTGCTCAACATTAATGACTGGTGTGACTTAAATAGGTTCCTTGGTTTTTGCTCATATCACGCATCATGTTTCTTCATATAACTATTACTTTTTTTATTTGACATCTGAGGATGCTGAATTGTTTATAGCCTTGTCCCCTTTTATCGCCTTTTATTTTAGGATGGTTTAATTGGTGAGTTTTCAGCAAATTTTTGTAATTGGTTGCTGTTATATGGCGAACGTCGTACTATATTTTAATCTTCTTAAACACGTCAATGTAAAACAAAGATAACACAAATGTGAGACTATAGGTTATCCTGAAAAGTTGGATATTGAACTCAATATTTGACCGGGAATTTAAGTTGTATTTCCGTTGATGTTAAGATTAGTCAGCGATATTTATTTGTGTGATTGTGTTTTCATGTAGGTTCCAACAGGAGAAAATCTGACATTTGCTGATGAAAGCTTCATCAAGTATGAGGAAACAGGGGTCAAAGAAGCAAAAAATGCTGCATTTGTTCTTGTTGCTGGTGGGCTTGGTGAACGTTTAGGATACAATGGAATCAAGGTGATTAATATTTCAGTGTTTTAGGTGTACCCTTCCCTTTTCCTACGCCAATCATTAAATGAAAACTAAAAACGCAGGAACTTTGTAGGGTTAGCATCTGCTAACTACAAGTATTATCAAACACCTTAAATTGTGTTGATGGGTCGGTCATAGGTCAGAATTTGCTTGAAGCTTTTGATGCAATTGTTAGGGTGTGAATTCCGGTTATCATTCTCTGTACAGTACTTAAGGAGTGATGAAAAAGTGCCATCTATCTTTTGTGCCCTTAATTCTTAAAAGCTGTCTTCCACTTTTTTCATTTCCCCTTTTTCTTTGTGGGGGTAGCATGTGATATTTCGTCCTTTTAGTCTGACAAGGGACTTGTTAACTATTTTGTACTACGAGAATTCAGATATAGTTTGTCTTATGTCACATATATAGATTAAGAGAATTTTATTTAGGACCTTGGGACATCATACTGATCTTCGTTGACATATTGCAGGTTGCTCTTCCTTCTGAAACTACTACTGGAACATGCTTCTTGCAGTTATACATAGAGTATATTCTGGCACTTCAAGAAGCTAGCTGTAGCCTGGCACAAGGTTTGTAACACAAAATAACGACAACTGCTGTTACAATTATAACATACAGTTATTTTGGAAGCTTCTGGTTGTTTTACGTATCCAGTTTCCTTTATCTGTTGTAGACTTGGGTAGATGTTATCTTATATAGAGTATAGACTTTTTTTTCCCTTGCAATTTTTCTTTCAATTAGAAAGTTGCCCTTAGCTGATTTAATCTGCCACTGCCCCTGCCCCTATTTGTTATGCTGTAATCTGTCAAGTGAATGACGTAATTTTCTAGTAGAGGCGATAGAGAAAAATTAGCTTTTATATAAGACTGCCAAAGACAATTATGGCCAAGGATAAGATGATGAGAAAGCAATACACATGTCGGGATGAGGAGAACAGGAGCTAGGCCATTAAATCTGGGTTGTTGGCATATGATTAACTCAAGATAGTTTCGCAATAACTATGCGGAGTGCATTGACCTAACAATTACAACAACAAACGTTAGTAACACATTAAGATATGGGATCCAGTAAACAATAGAAGTTCCTGAATGAGTTTGATGTGCATTAAACTGATGCAATAATTTCCTCCCATTTTGAGACAATTGTTTCTTTAATTGCAGGTGAATCTCGAAAGGAGATTCCTTTTGCTATAATGACATCTGATGATACACATGCACGCACATTGACACTGCTGGAGTCCAATGGTTATTTTGGAATGAAGCCAACACAAGTAACACTAATAAAACAGGTAATGCCAATGTTTGGTTCTTGTGAGATCTTAAATACTAATCTTGGATAATATGCGTAGCTCACTTGTCGTCATTTCAGGAAAAAGTAGCCTGCTTAGCTGATAATGATGCCAGGCTTGCAGTGGATCCACAAAACAAGTACAGAATCCAGGTGCTTATTATATTCACCGAGTCACAAAGCAATATTTTTTATCTTTACAGAAATAGACAACTTTTTTATATTTCTTAAATATATTCTTTTGCATATAATAAACTATTCTCTTGAGTTCTTATGCTGCTTATCTTTTGTTTTAAATTTTTCTTGCTTCTGTTCGTGGCAGACAAAACCTCATGGCCACGGTGATGTGCATGCTCTTTTGTATACCAGTGGTCTTCTAAGCAAATGGTATGTCTTCCAGTTTCAGCTATATATTATAGGTTCATATTCTATCTGTACACCTCCAATTGATCACTGAACCTAAATGCTATTGGCTCCCTGTTTGATGTTCATTGTCTCCACACCATGAGCTGGTGGTCCCCGAAAGTTTTCGAACCGATGTCCCACTGATTAGCTCATAAGTATCCAATCTGACAACTATAAGGGATCATTTGCATAGGGGGTGTTAGGAAAGGTAAGGGAAAGAGGATTAGTTGTACCCTTTCTTGGTGTTTGTTTCTCGCGTCTTCTCATTTCCTTTTCCCCTCCCCTACTCCCAATGTCCTTTATATCCTAATCCCCCATTTGCCAAGGTTTCCGATTCTCTTTCTCATATAATTTAAATAACCAACCACCATCACCCACCCACTTCTCCCCACCACCACTTTCCGTCACTGTCCGCCACAACCCGCCCCTAGACAGCCGCTGTCCCCCTGGCACACTGCTCTCACCTAATTTGAAACCTAACCCTCACCCCGGTCCCCCATAACCACCACACCCCACCTTCGAAAACCCTCCCCATGGTGGTAAACATGGATCCGCTGCTGATGACAAACAAGTGCTCTTTATGACCAAAGATATCACATTGACTTTCAGATTGCTGCTTATGCATATGCCATTCCGTTTCGTCTATTAGTTTTTTTTTAGGATTTCTGTTTTTGTATAACTCTCTTGGAACTTGTATTGTAATCAGGCATGGTGCTGGTGTGAAATGGGTTTTGTTCTTCCAAGATACAAATGGTCTGCTCTTTAAGGTTGGTATACACAGTCCTGCCCTACACTAAAGTAATTTGCCTTAAAATGGGTTTTTTTTTTCCTGTGAAGCTGTGCTGTTGTAATAAATTCAAGTTTCTAGGATAATTATGTACGGACTCTGTTGGTCGTTAGCCTGTTGTTCTTGATTTGGGGAACTTGTTGTATGCAAATTTTTATTGACTTATATTGAGAGTGTTCTACTCACACTTTCCTGATTTTAGTTCGGATGTGGCTCTTGGTTATGTATTACTGACCTATATATTGTTGAATCTGATAAACTTATTGAAGGATGGCTGGCATAATGTTCTATATTTTGATTAAAGTTTTAGGATTTTTGTTTGATGATTGTCTTCTAGGGTTTGTTTTGTACATGGTGCCTACTTCTCAATGCGTGAGCTTTAGATTGTTGAATCTTGTGCAATCAAAAATAATCTTGGAAATGTTCATGATGTTGTAATTCCTTGTCACCTCGATTATATCTAATCAGAAATTCTGGTTATGTTATTATCAGCAGATTGAGTTATCGACCTATTGTACTTGTGTTTTCACTTCAGTACTTCTTTCAAATCTATGTTGCACGAGCATGCATGCCTGATTAAGCACCCGATGCTCTGAGCTCTGTTGCTCAGTACATGCTCTTAGCTCCATTATATGCTTTCTGATAAGCTAGTTTGATTACTTTGATTCATGTTCAAAACTTGTGCTTCTCCAGGCCATTCCGGCATCATTGGGGGTCAGTGCCACTAAGCAATACCAGGTCAATTCTCTTGCAGTTCCACGAAAAGCAAAAGAAGCTATTGGTGGAATTGCTAAGCTCACACATGCTGATGGTACATAGTTGATGTTTTGTATTGGGTTACCATTATTTCCATTCCTATCATTTGATCAGTCAATTATTTTTTGGTCTTAGTATGAACCCACTCGAGATCATTTCCATATACCGTGAACTAGTTTTCTAGTTTACTTCTTTAGACTGAAAAATCGCTTGGTCTAATACTCTCGTTTATTTGTCAATTTTATTTCCATTCTGATGGAGTAAAAAACTTTCTACTTTGGCTCTTATATTGTGTAATATAGTCAATGTCTCACTATTATTTGCTCTTCCTATATTATGTAAGTTGATATGATGCATTTCTCATGCAATTCTCATCACGGGTCATCTGGAAAGCTTTATATGTTTCATCACAGTGGTAAGACTGGTTACATCTAACCTGCTATCGTGTTATGGCGGGGAGCCTTACAGCAAATGAGTTAATGTTACAATTGCAAGGTGCTTGACGACAATATTGGCTTCCTCATAAACATAACATTAAGTTTTGTATGTTTGTAGTCATATCCTTGTGTTTTTCTATCTTTTCATCCTGTTGTATGAAGTAGTAATGCCAGCTTTTAAATGTTTGGGCTTTGGACTAGAAACTTAGTCATATCTTACCATGGTTGATCCACTTATCTTAGATTCAGTTATATATATACACCACTAGTGTAAATATAACTGTCGTTGATTTAGATGCATCGTGCATATATGCCTTGCTATTTTCTTTTACCCCTTTTAGCTGAAATTTAGATGAACTGTAGGAAGGACCATGGTGATCAACGTGGAGTACAATCAACTTGATCCACTACTACGAGCAACTATTAATCCTGATGGCGATGTCAACTGTGAAACTGGATTTTCACCTTTCCCTGGAAATATTAATCAGGTGAAGCCCAGATTTAACAGCTTTTTAACTAATCAAGAATAGTCCAAGAGCTGCTAAGCTCTGTTATCATTACTTTTTCCTTTCCTTTTTTTTTCTTACATTTGGGTGATGAGTGGTTATCTTGACATAGAATCATGGTCACTGACACCCCGGCACTGGAATGTGAATGTTTTTCAAAGACTTTGGAAGATCTTTGCGACCGCTTTTTACTACATTTTAAGGCTATATTGGCCATAATTACCTAGATTAGGCCGTGCCAACCTATACTGACAGTGACCGAAACAGAGATTTAATACTATGATGGTTATAGATTGTCAGCTTGGGGATTTGGTTCTCTATGTTGGCTTGTGCTGATAGTTCTTTGTTGTATCTCTGTTTTATAATGTTTTCAGCTTTGGACATTTTAATTTTATTATGTTTTGAGCTATACTGTAAGATCTTGTGGAGTGTCATAGGGACAAAGTGAAAATGTTGCTTTTCAGAGAATCCTTGACAACCCTGTGGTTTAGGAAACAGCAGTTTTTTGTTCAAACTAAAAGAAATCATCACGGGAAAAAATGTACAATAAAGTGAACTGCTATTGTGCTATGTGCTATGTGCTATGTGCTATGTGCTATGTACTGAATTGAAAAGTATGAAACCTATTCTCGGTGACATGATCTTGATACTGCATCATCCTTTAATTGGTTGTGTGTTTATTCTTGTATTTGTAAGGAAGTGTCCATTTATGTTTGCCTTGGCTTGCTACTGTGGTGTGGGGGTAAGAAGTGGAGTTGGGGAATGACCCTTAAAAAGGCACAGACGCACTAACATAAGTCTTATGCAGTTAATTCTGGAACTTGAATCTTACATTGAAGAACTCAAGAAGACAGGTGGTGGCATTAAAGAGTTTGTGAACCCAAAGTAATTCTCTTGTAATTGAATAATATTTCATGCGTCAAGTTTACTCATTTTGTTGATGGTGTGGCTTTGTGGTACCTGTGGAAGTAGCTAAATAAGTTATTACTTTCAATACAAGGTATAAGGATGCTACAAAGACTTCATTCAAGTCTTCTACCCGGTTAGAATGTATGATGCAAGACTATCCAAAGACATTGCCTTCAACAGCAAGGGTTGGTTTTACGGTAAGTGGGGTTGCTGATGCTTAGTCTTGTTACTGGTCAACTCTTAGCAACATTTCTTATAAATTGTTGGTTAATTCAGGTCATGGACATATGGCTTGCTTATGCCCCGGTGAAAAACAACCCCGAGGATGCTGCAAAGGTATACAAATTGTATATTAAATATTTTATGTGGGAGTTAAATACATTTCACTATGATGATTTTTACCATACTATTTTCAAATATTCAGATCTTTTCAGCATGATTGTTGCACAAAAAATGAATGCTGTAACACTAAGCCCTAGTTAGTTGTTAAAGTTTTTATTGCATAACTCTCCACCTTCCTTGTTTTGGCTTTCAAAGATATTGCAGTATCCATTTTTGTTAAGTGTGAAGATATATATCATGTGTTTTTTTTGGACTTGTATCAAGGTTCCAAAAGGTAATCCTTACCACAGTGCAACTTCCGGCGAAATGGCTATCTACAGGGCCCACAGTCGTATTTTGAGAAAGGTACTTATCTTGTTGACCATGTAATTTATCTTGATATTTCTACTACATTAATGTCCCCTGTTGGATGCACTGAATTTGGGAGAAAGTACGTTATTTTGGACTACATTACACTCCTATGATGCTGCACATGCTAGTCATCGTAACATTATAGTGCTGATTTTTCCTTTGTGCATTTTACTTTCCTAGGTCGGTGTCCAAGTTGCCGACCCAGTGATGCAAGTGTTTAACGGACAAGAAGTTGAGGTGTGGCCTCGTATTGTATGGAAACCAAAATGGGCACTGACATATTCGGACGTGAAAAGGAAAATTGGCGGAAGTTGTTCAGTTTCTCAAAAGTCTACCATGGTAATCAAAGGCCGGAATGTTTTTATTGAGGGGCTTGCATTGGATGGAGCTCTTCTCGTGGACTCCATTGATGAGGCTGAGGTATGAACTTATTTCCTTGCACCCGTCTTTCCTTCTCTTGGAATTTGTAAACCGCTTTGCGTATTTGCCCAGTGCATTCATTCAAGACGTAGGCTTGTCATCTACGAAGTACTCCGTAATTAGAGATATCTTAAATATTGTCCAGGGCCAGGTAGTTTCAGGTTTATCTGATTAAAGTTGAAATAAATTTGCATATGTTTTAACAAAAGCTTAATAATACGTAGTAGTAAACTTTTGGCTATACTAGAAAATGGAAAAAAGATGACTCTTGACAAACATTTTCTTCGCATCAAAAAATAAGATCAGTTAATTGATCTGTTACTGTCTCATATAAGTTTTTAGCTATTGAAATTGATATATTGCTCCTAAAACTCAAAATAGGTGAAAGTTGAAGGCTCTGTGCAAAACGCTGGTTGGACCCTGGAAAATATCGATTATAAAGATGAAGCCCTACCTGAAGAAATAAGAACCAGAGGGTTCAAGATAAACAAGGTAGAGCGGCTTGAAGGTAATTTCGTCGAACCAGGAAAATACGGTTTGAAACCTTGATAGTTTTCAACTGGTTCACTAGCAGTAAAAATAAACATTCTTTTACTCTCCTTTGATCTTGTGGGTTTAGCATTTCCCACCATGATAGCAAGAATGTAGTTCAAGGTCTTTGGAGCAGGCTTTATTTTTATTATCCTCGTTTTTTTTTTTCAATTTATTTATTTTAGATAGCGTTAAGAGAGTTATATAATCAATTATTGTCGGCGATGTATAATAAAAGCTCATGACAATTGTTGTACCTGCATACTATATTTGACATGAAGTGGATTTTGTTTATATAAGCATTGTTTTTGAGAAGGTTTGTATTGAAGCCTTGTTAGCAGCATAAACCCGGAACACGAAACTTGCGAGAGACAGTTTCTTACTAAACTCTGAATGTGTGTATCCAACTAAACTTTGACACACATTCTCATTTTTGACGGATATATTCGTCGCAAGCTTACGACAGGTACAAATACTACCCATGTTGGTAGATAAAACAAAAATAGAGTGCCTAGAGAGGAGAGAGCAACATTCGGTTTTGTCTTATCTACCCATATGAATAGTTTTGACCCATTTGATCCGTTGCAAACTTGTAACTGATATATCCGTCACAAGGGAGCGAGACTTGCCGAAACTTTGATCACCCAACTCCTATGAACATTGAATTCTAAATGGAGGATAAAGTTACCTACTCGTCCTAGTTTTAGTGAATGATGACCGTCACCTCTTGCTACCAAAATGGTCCACCCTTGTAATTAGACAACTAAGATGGACTCCACTTACGAAAAACACACACAAATTGCAACACCGTAGACCGTAGTGCATTCACTTTTATTGCCCCGTTTTTTTTGAATTGATAAAAGTAATTACTAATTAGGTGTCATACACTCATACGTTCACAAATTTACTTTTTTCTTTTTAATTCGGACCCTCTTTATTTTTTTCTCTCCATTTTCTCTTTTAAATCATGATAAACTTTAACAATAAGCTACTTTATTCAATACCATCTTAGAGGATAAACATATTTACAAATACTATCCATTCACAGCAATTCTCATTTGAAACGGGGCGACTCTTCTTAAGATTAAGACGGGACAAACCCCCTCACAAAGAGCAAGTGATGGAAAATGGATCCCCCCACTTATTCTTTATGAAGGGGACTTGACTAGCTTAAGACGGATCACCCTGCCTTAAATAAGAATTTGTGATCCATTAATTAGTCCTAGTCCAATTTATTACAACTGTCATTTTAAAAAGATGGATCCCAACAAAATGATGATGATGTATATAATAAGTTGATTAATGTGTAACCAAACCAAGAGCACAAACTAACATACACTTCCACAATAATGTCACTAAAACAACCCCAAGAAGAAGAAGAACAACAAAAACTAGCCTTGAGAGATGAAGTAGAACAACTTAGGCAATGTCTTCCTAAGGCAACTTTCATGGGTACTAAATTTGAAGCCCTAAAATACCAAGGATTTTGGTGTGCTTTAGGCTCAAACCGTGTACTTGAGCAAATCCTTACTTTCCAAAGACACTTCCAAGCTAGAGACACTGACCTTATCGTCGCTAGCCTCCCTAAATCCGGCACTACTTGGCTCAAATCCTTACTATATTCGGTTATAAATCGTGTCGATTTCAAGCCAACACAAAGCCCTTTACTAACCCATAATCCCCATGAACTTGTGTACCATTTAGAAATAAGTGTGTATGGTGACCACCTTGCTTACCCTAATCAATACCAACTTGATGAACTTCCTTCACCAAGACTCCTACATACCCACTTGCCTTACGACTCCTTACCGGAGTCAATCAAGTCGTCTCGTAGTAAGATTTTGTACATTGGAAGAAACCCTATGGACACGTTCGTGTCACATTGGCATTTCTTCCCGAAAATGATGAAAAATATGTCGAAAAATGAAGATTTTACGCTCCCTACTATAGAGGAATATTTTGAAGAGTTCTGTCAAGGAAAAATCATATGTGGACCCTATTTCGAACATGTCCTAGGGTATTGGAAACAAAGCTTAGAGCGACCAAATAAGGTGTTGTTTCTTAAGTACGAGGATTTGAAGGACGATCCTATCGTTCATTTAAAGAAGTTGGCTGAATTTGTTGGTGTGCCATTTAGTCCTCAAGAAGAAAGTGATGGTGTTATAAAGGAGATCATTGAATTGTGTAGTATTAACAATCTTAAGGAACTGGAAGTTAATAAAAGTGGGACTATGAACAAGGTTATTGATAACAAGACCTTCTTTAGGAAAGGTGAGGTGGGTGATTGGACCAATTATTTCACTTCTTCCATGGAACAAAAAATGAAAAAACTCATGGAAAATTATTTGGATGATGTTGGTTTGTCCTTCAAATTGGGTGCTTAGTTTTTTTTTTTTTTTTTGGTGAATGTTGGTATAATAAACAAATTGTAATTTTGAGTTGGCTGTACTAAGATTTTCATTTATGGTGACATTTCAAAGATTATTGGATTTGTCTTTGAAATTGTGATAATAAACATTATTTGGAAGTATTTCTTAAAAATGGATTTTAGGGAAGTTTGAATTAATAGTTTTATTCAGCTAAAAATTATTCTATTGGTTTATCCTATAAAACTGTTAGTCTTTTGTATCGACGATTACATTTCAAAGCAATCAGGCCATTAGAATTCATCAAAATTTGGGAGTAGTAATCTCGGATTCACTAATTTTCAATATGGCGAAACTTCTCTTATTATTGGATTTGTCTTTGAAATTATGATAATAAACATTATTCAGAAGTATTTCTTAAAAATGGATTTTAGCCTTTTACGGTTGTTTGATTTGAATTAATAGTTTTGATCGGCTAAAAATTGTTCTGTTGGTTTATCCTATAAAACTGTTAGTGTTTTGTATCGACAATCACATTTAAGTGCAATTAGGCCATTAGAATTCAATCAAAGCCGATAGTAATCTGAAATCGTTATAATGGTTTCGGTAGTGTGGAGTACACCTTAGACTTGACAAATGGAACAAATGGGTCGGACGTGGATCAAATCAGCTCGAGTTTATAGATATTTAGGTCAGATCTGGCGGAGTCTTCTCATTTTTAAGCTTGGCGTATATTCAACTTATTTAAGAATGATAGTCAGTATGTGACAATTAAGATTTGGGTCCTGTCAGATAGGTTGGGTCAGCTCTGCTAGTTGCAAGTCAAATTCATGTCATGTATAAGACGCCCCCAGGTTTTCGTGTCGGGCTATTTAGGACAAATTAATTTTGCTATTGCTAGGTCTAGTACAAGTTCATATCTTTATGAGCTTAGGGGTATCACGGATAAAGAACTTTGTCTTGCCTCTTTGTGCGGCAAACCCCACAAACCTCGCGGGGTTTGCCATACATTGTTGATTAGTATGGCTACTGCACGGTCCGATAAGCTAACTCAGGTTTGTCAGTTTTGCACGATTTTTTTACTAATTTTATAACTAATCATCCGTGTCTTATTATTCATTGTATCACTTGTACGTCTTTCCAGCGGTGTATAACCTATTCCTTACTTCTTATTTGCCAAGAACAAGAAGAGATTTTGATAACCTTTTATAGTACAATGGACGAGATTTTGTGTAATACAGAGTAAATATATATATGAATTAAAATATTTTAAAGGAGCAGAGCATGTTTTTCTTGAGCGGCTAACTAGTTACATAGTACTCCCTCCGTTTCGCTCAATTGTTATCCTTTTATTTTAGCACACAGACCAAGGAAAGAGTGGGGATCATTTATGGTTACACTTAGTGCATGGACAAGTGGACAATAGTCCCACTAGATGATCAAATTTCTCATAAAAAATCCTTTCAAATATAGAAATGACAACAATTGACTGATACACCCTACAAAAAGTAGAACAACAATTAACCGGGACGGAAAAAGTATTATTCAAGTCATAAATTTGCCCCTTTGCATTCCGGTGCATGGTCGCCACCAATTCTCGTAGAAAAAAGTGTTGTGTTACTTCGTATCTCATATTGGCGAAAACTATTAGATGCATTCCGCTATTGTATGCATGGCTCAGTGTTTCAAATTCTTATCGCAATATCCCTAATTGCTCTAATGCTCTTATGTCACATGTATAGCTTTTTAAAATTTGTTTATGCTTCTATTAGTTAATTAATGCTAGAAATGTAGTATATACAAGTGTTCATGGATATGCATAAACAACATTATTATTGTGGTTCTGAGTTTTCATTACACTAGGTTTTGTGTCTGGCTCTGTTCGAATTACCTTTATTTAGCATTTAAATTGTATTTTATATCATATATAATTGCGTTTGATTTGTCCGTTTAACATTTATAATAGTATCTTGAAATTATGATAATATGCATGTAAGTTTATCAATAAACTTTCAGATACATCCAATTGGATGCTATTGAAGCCGCCTAGAATGGTGATGGATGCACCCATGGCATCCTTGACAGAAAGAGCGCTCCCTTGCCACGTACCCTTTCCATCCTCCTTATTTTCTCCGAAGATCGTCATGGAATGCTTGAAATGCTTGTTTGGTTCATTACTTGCGTAGTTTTCCTTCCTATATATATTATTCTTGTGGTGCTACCGATGCTTTTTTGTGCCCCACTCCCAAAAAAATTGACCAAGTTTTAAGGGCCTTAAGCCCTTAAGTACCTTGATGATTTGAAGTGAATGAAATCAACAATATAAATTGAGTTTGGTGTAGTCGATCATAACTACTTTGTACATACTTCCCCCCTTGATGGGTTGAAGTTTCCATGGAAGTGAATTAATTCCCAAATTGACAACCAAAACATTTTGGGAAATTCTCATAATTAATTAGATGAGATAGCCTATTTCCCATAAATTTATTTTCATGTGATGTTATATTTCATGTGTTAACCAAACAACCTCTAAGACAAACTAAATTTTCTTAAATTATGTGCTGAAACTATAACAAAACTTAAAGTACCAAAACTCCAATTTTAAAACTTAAACTAGATACGGATTTTTATATATTGTTACAGATGGATTTAATGGAAGTTATATTTCATACTTCCTCCGTTCCATTTAATAGTATACGTTTGCTCTATCACGTATGTCAATGCTCATTTTGTTTTGTTTGTATCTTTAGTTACATATTACAAAAGATTATAAAAATTTAATATTAATATCATACTCGGTAAGATAATTTAAACAAGATTTCATATGACTATCTTTTATGTTATATATTAGAAGTTGTATTAAAGATTCTTCTAACTTATGAATAGTGTCTGACACGTCTTTTCTAGACGTCGTAAAAACTAGTAAATAACATACCAAATTAACAATTTATAAATACCTAACAAACACTAGACTAGACTCAATTAAGGTAGTAAAGCGAAAGTAAGGGTTGAACCCAAGAGAAGGCAAAGATAAATCTAAGAAAAACTAAACTAAAGACGAATCACTAAGAGTCTAATGTCGCGATTAACAATAAAAATTAAAATATTAACACACAATGAGTATTTAACAATGGTAAACGATATTTAACATGAATCAAGAGAGATTTGAGTTGAGTAATGACATGAAAGTGTAAAAAGATGCAAACTTTACTAGCTTGACAATATGATAAACACCTAATATGCAAAGATTATCAAGAGAATTTTTACGATTTCTTATAATATGTAAGATAAAATATGGTCATGTGGGATCTTGTTTGATTCGCCTTTATAAGTACAATAAGAATATCAAATTTTTATATTTTTTTATAATGTAAAACTTGAGATATTTAAGTTACAATTCGTGCGTTGACAAACGTGTAAAAGAGAAATGTTGTGTTTGGAATTGAATAGAGGGAGTAGTATCTAAGCCAACACTTAGACAAAAAGGTAGAGACTTTAAGAGCCTACAAAGCTTGGAATCAAGATTGGGAATACCCTAACACTAATCTAAGCCAATTAGTGAAGAATATCAAGCATTACTTACTCACACAATGCAAAAACTAAACCGTATAATGCAAAATACGAGATTGTTACAACATGTTGTATAAACTAAGCCATTCACACAACACTAGCATAGGAAGAATGAATGAACATAAAAATTTCCAACCTAAATGTTTAAACTTTCAACAATAAAACAAGACAAAGTAATGCTACGTACTAATAATATAAATAAGGGGTTGAATTCTTACAAAACAAATGAAAGGTTGAACCTTTTTAGTGGAATTACAGTACTACACCAAAAGATGGGTTTAGCTCTCCATTGAGGAAAGGGTAAGTCTTTCTTAAGAAACAAGTTAAACACTAGTAATAATCTAAAGAGAGTTCTTGTAGGGTTCTTGGATGATTTGGTGGTAAGGAGGCACCCTAAATGAGTGATAAATGTTAGGTATTTATACCCTTCAAGTTCACACACAACTGAGCCTCCAAAATAATATAACAAAGCTAATTTTAGTCCGTTGAAAGAGACGAAAACCGCAGCCTGCGGTAGGGGCTGCAGCCTGCGGTTTCAGCATTGCAGCATGTTTTTGCGAGAACCATATCTCTCTCGTTTCTTGATCATTTGAGGCGTGCGACCTATCGTTGGAAAACTAAGAGGATAAGCTATCCCTTCCACTTAGCCTTGCATCGATACGAGGTCTTTAGCTCAAGATATAGCCATTTGAAGTTGACCCTTGTGAAATCAAGTTTTCAATTCTTCATTTTACTCTTGCTTGTGCATGCCAAGGCTTCAAACCCTTCTTTTTCTTGCTTTCCTTGACTTTAAACTTGTTGCCTTGTCTTGTTTTTAACTCTTCTTCTTTGCCATGGTTTAGAAGATATAAAAACCGAGTTTACATTTTCAAAATACAAGTAAAAATTGTAATTACAAGGTTACAAGTTCAAAGTAAGTTAAACTCCACAATTACAACCAAAAGTGCAAACCGGCATATTACATAAAACTCCAATTATAACCCGGTATTAAGCATGTTCATTACGATAAAACTAACCTATTGATCTGACACAATTTGACTATATCAGTGCCCAAAAAGCAAACGTATACAACCAAATAAAACGAAAAAAGTTTAATTTTCCTAATCATTACTTGAAAAACTTATATTCAATAGATTTTTGTAAAATCACAATCACAAGCACAACTATAAGCCCTAATGATTATTTCGTAGGTAAACAAGATCATATCTTAGATCCGTGATCATGTATGTTGACAATCACTTTATTAAACACACATGTATTACTCATTTCCACTTAACGAGAATAATTTCTCAATGAAAAGTGGTCCATTGTGTCACCATGCAATTAAGAGACATGCAATTACCCACCCAAAAAAATGAATTACAGCTCTATTACGGTCAATAATTTACGCTTATTTTAATTTTTTTGTACATAAAAAAGTAAACGTAAATTATTCAATGCGGTAGAAGCGGGTATGTGACGTGCAATTATCTCTTATCATGTCGTAAGGCACTTGAAGTGACTTTTTACGTGTGCAAGTTGAGGTAAAGCAAACCCTACACCTCAATCAAAGTAAAAAGAGTGGCCAGAAACGAAAAATAAAGTAGTTGGTCTTGCTTCAGGCGGACCATTTTGGTCTGAAGCAATAAAACGGGATTTTGTAACCAATATACAGTTAGATGTAACCACTACTGAAAACAAGTTGATATAAGCTGTGGTTACATTTTATCAAAAAGTGACAACATAATCCCGTCTTATTTTTCAGACGGAAATAGTCAGTCTGAAATAAGAATTTGCGAAAATAAAGAAGTGGAGCGACAATTAATGCCTTAATGGAGGAAGAGGAACTAATGAATAAGATTAATCATCACAATAGATATACCATGAGTCCATGAACAATGATATGATGTATGTAGTTAGAGGTAATGTATCTTTCCTTAGAAAACATTATTAAAATTGAGGTTCATTTCTTATTAATAATACACTCTACTCTAGTGTTCCCCAGTTACATCCTAGAAAAGATAAAGTGAAAGACTAGACATAATTATATCTTCAATCGCCACTCTTTTCATGGGTTAAACCGTAAGCCTATCTTAATACGGATACATTCTTCTTAAGTTAAAACGGGTCAAATGATATGTCACTTGCATGAATAGCGCAAATATTTTTGCTAATAAGCATTATGTTTTGTGATGTATATATAATTGATATGTTATTTGACCCGTCTTAAATGAGAATTTGTGTGGGTAAATAAGGAGGAACCATTTGAAAATATTTGTCTTATTTTTTATAATTTGTGACGAAGGAGGTCGAATATGGTTGTACAAGAAGTAGAGATGGAAGTGGTTGTCTCGGTCTATCGTGCCAATAGAAGAAAACGGTACGGCACCTGCACAGGAAGGTGGGCTTCATGCAGCGTGATGTGCATGTAAAATGAAAATGGCGGCAACGCAGGAAGGTGGGCTTCGTGTCGTGTTGTACCTATAAAATGAAAATGGTGGCCCAGAACTCATGGCATGCCGTGTTGTATCGTGGCGGGCATATTAATGCGTGATTTCTCCACTTTAGCCTTAATTCTTTATATTTTGAGTGTGCCCATTTGTGTCGTTCCAAGTCTGGGGTAGGCATTATCTTTTTTCTCAAACTTTGGGCAATTCACAACCCATCATGAGGTACTGTGCTGCGTTGGGCTGTTTCATTCCGTGTCGCGCTAAAATGGAGGCATGGAGCATAGACTTTACTAGGAGTCTAGGATGTGAATTTTTTTCTTAAGTAGGGCTTTAATGACACTTATTTATAAAAGTATGCCTCATTCCAACCTATTTACACGGAATGGGTCCACGTCAGAAACTTTATTATTTTTTAAAAGTTTTTCAACTAGTCGCTGAATCATTCAACGACTGGTAACTGAGTTCAATTTTTCTTGGGTTTTAAGATCTCAGTCACTGAACCATTCAGCGACTGAGAACTGAGTTCAATTTTTTTTTGGTTTTAAGAACTCAGTCGCTGAATAGTTCAGCGACTGATAACTGAATGGTTCAGCGACTGAGTTCTTAAAACTCAAAAAACTTGAACTCAGTTATCAGTCGCTGAACCATTCAGCGACCGAGTTCTTAAAATCCAAAAAAATTGCACTCATTTATCAGTCGCTGAATGGTTCAGCGACTGAGTTCTTAAAACCAAAAAAAATTGAACTCAGTTATCAGTCGCTGAATGATTCAGCGACTTGTTGGAAAACTTTAGAAAAATAGTAAACTTGCTGACGTGGACCCATTCCGTGTAAATAAGTTGGAATGAGCCCTACTCGCGTGTGGTGTGCCCGGGTTCCCTTGCCGACCTAGTAACACACCAACCACGCCCTTTCCCTTTCTCCGTTTCATCTCTAGCAAGAGGTAGATGCGGAATTCAAAGTGTCACTTGACTGAATCCATTGACATAGCAAGGCTGCGTGTATGAATATGCGAATATGCGATGATATCAATACTTCACCATAACAACGTGCGAGTTACTTGAGAGCTTTCTGTCACTCAAAGCCACTAAACCAACAATCAATCAATCATTATACTAAATGAGACATGCGTATCTTTAACTTTAAAAAGGCACCCATAAAAAGTCAGTAACTTTTAAAAAGTTACACCCTCCTATTCATCGACATCTTTCACATTTATTTTGGACCAATATTTAGTATTCCGTAAAATGATACTTCGATATGTAGAGAAAAATAAATGTGGAAAGGTGAATGGGAGGTTATATGTTATATTAACCACAAATAGGATAATAAGAAAAGTGAAAGATTTTTGTGAATTTACGAGTTTAGGAAATTTGGAAGATATTAGTGAATAAGAGGAAATACTTATTCTATTCCATGTGTACCCTTCACTTTTTTAATAAACGTGGTGTCTTTACTGTCATTAGTGTCATATATGTTTTCGAAAGTTTAGAGTTATCGCCTACGGCGATGATTTATGATTATTTTGCTTGATACCCGAATTAACCGACCTAATTTAAGCCGGTCCAAATATTTATTTTTGCTATTGAAAGTTCTCTTCAAATAACTTGCTCGTGACAACCCATTGAATGACCCAAACACGAAATAATCCGGCCTCAATTCTTGCAAACCCGAGTGGCCTAAAGCCGAATTGACCCAACTCAAACTCCACCTAATAATTGACACGTTTATCGGGTCTACTCTGCATCAACAAAATGGTATTGCTGCAGGACTTTTCAAACTGCTCGTTCGGGTAACACCCTATCACTATCCTTTATAGAAACAACGATACAAAAAAAAGGTTGTAGGAGTACTCCATAATGCATGCATGACTTTCCAGTACCATGCATGGCCATTTATGATAACATTGTTAGAGAGAGTTCTATAAAACAATGGAAAAGCAATCACAAAACCTTGTAAAGAAAAGTAAGTGTGCATCAAACTCTTAGCATTAATTAATTCAAATCTCAATGGATCAAAACCAAAACCTAGATGAAACAAAAACCCTAAAAGATGAAGTTCAACTACTAAAACAATCCTTTCCCAAAGCATACCAAAAGCAAGATGAAACACAAACCCTAGAAGATGAAGTTAAAGTACTAAAACAATCCCTTCCAAAGGCATACCAAAAGTATCAAAACCAAACAAAAACCCTAGAAGATGAAGTTACACTACTAAAACTATCCCTTCCTAAGGCATCCTTTAGAGGAAATGATCTCTTAACCAAATACCAAGACTTTTGGGTTCTTCACAATGGTCCTCAACTCTCAAACATCCTCAATTTCCAACGACATTTCGAAGCTCGTGACACCGATATCGTCATCACGAGCGTCCCAAAAACTGGCTCAACCTGGCTAAGATCACTGCTCTATTCAATCATGAATCGAGCTAACCAGCAAACCAAACTCGAAAACCACCCTTTGTTTAACAATCATCCAAATGATCTTGTTTTTAACCTTGAAGGCATATATGGCAATGTCTTTGATTACCCTCGTATTATAGACCTTAATCACCTTCCTTCACCTAGACTTTTCTTCACCCATTTGCCTTATGACTCGCTTCCCGAGTCGATTAAGGCTTCGAAATGTCGACTTTTGTACATTACTCGAAACCCTTTAGACACTATTGTTTCATTATGGTACTTTATTATAAGTATGATGAAGAAAAAGCATGGAGATAGCTACCAATCACCTTGTTTCGACAATTTTTCCGAGGATTTCTATAATGGGAGGTTCGTTTATGGTCCATTCTTCGAACACGTACTAGGGTTTTGGAAAAAAAGTTTAGAACGTCCGGAGAAGGTGTTGTTTCTCACCTATGAAGACTTGAAGGATGACACCATTGTTGAGTTAAAGAGATTGGCTAAGTTTTTGGGTGTACCGTTTTCAAAGGAGGAAGAAGATAAAGGGATTATAAAGGAAATAATTGAGCTTTGTAGTATAAAGAGTTTGAAGGGCATGGAGGTTAATAAGAATGGAGTGATCAATAAGATATTTGAAAAAAAGAGTTTTTTTAGAAAAGGTGAAGTTGGAGATTGGAAGAACCATTTTAAGATTGAAATGGCTAACAAGATGATTGAATTAATGGAGGAAAAGCTTAAGGGCACTCAATTGTCCTTTCGACTTCTTCCTCGGAATGAGGTAGAGGTAGAGGTAGAGGCGGCGGCAGAGGTGGCGATTGAGTGATTTGAATTGGTTCTTGGTCGAGTTAAGTTAGGTCAATAATTCAATATTATTCTAGTCGAGTCAGGTTCAGTGTGAATTAGATGATTTCTTACGAGTTCATTTAAGACGGTCGTCCAGTTACAAATGAGAATTTGTGATTATTGATGTCTGTGTTACAGTAGTTAATTTGGGTTTATATTTGAGAGGAACGCATTGAGTAAGATGGTCATGGCAAGATTATAGAATTGACATAAAAGAAGCACAAGGAACTGAGGAAGTGTGATCGTAGCTATTAGTGAGATATTGATTAGAGGTCAAAAGATTGCGTGTTATTTTCCTTTTCGATTTTTGGTGTCTATGCACGTGGTTTGTTTTTATTACACGAGTAATTCTTATATCATTCATAATATGGTATTCTTTACACCAAAGTTATTATATTATTTCACTTTATTTATCATCTTTTAAGTATTAGAAGGACCTAATTAATTAGGGAGGACATAAGAATTTTTCTTATTACTCTACTCCTAGTAAAATAGCTCGTTGAAAGAAACGTAGGCATTACGGAAAGGAAAATGAGATGGCGCCACCCGGTGACGCTGAATTTGAGCGCCACCGAGGATATTATCGTAAATTTCATACTTATTTTGCTTTGCCTCCACAACAATTTAAAATTCAAATTAAATAGTGCTAAAGGGTAATATAAGAATTTAACATTATTAATTAGTTGTAACAATAATAATGATAATTATAAATATAAAAAAAAATCTCATACAAGTAGGCATTTTTTGTGGAACTATAATTATGAACCAAGAGTATGTAGTACATGCAATAAATACTTTCACATATCATTTAGAAACCGAATTAGGCTTTGGTAGGGTGGTATCTTGTGCAAAGGGGAATGGAGAGTGAGAGAGGTATTGGGTTCGAGATCTCTTTGCAACATTTTTGTTTGTTACAATTTGTTTTAGTTAGAATTTGAATATTAGAATTGTTGTTTTGGCGATTAAAGTGGCTGAATCAAACATAGATTGGACCTTCTTATTATATAACAAAACAAGACACTAAAAATGATAAAGTATACTCTTATCTGGTTTTCTTGTGCTCCATTTTATATATGTAGGTGATTTGTGTATATTTTTTAATTTTCGTGAGCGGTATTCAAATCAAAGGCAAACAAGTTACTGAGACGGAGGGATTATATAGTTTGATAAAAAAAAATTCGCCACGTTTTAATATTTTTTAGTTTATATTGATGACAAAATTATAATATGTTAAAATATATTTATAAAGTGTTATGCAGTAAAAATAAAGTCATATCTAAAATACACAAGTGTTGATGAATTCAACTGAACTTAGCCGAGCAAAAATGCACAGATTTAATTTGAGTTTAGCTAAGATAAACATAAACATTTAGAAGGATGGTGAACTAAGTTAAGCTTAATTAAATTAAATTGAACCGACCTAAATTGAGCTTAATTAAATTAAACTAAGTTGCACATAGCTAGAGTGTTGGAATAAGTGTCCTCCACAATAGTGCATTTATATAATAAATCTCATTTGAAATATACGTGGCATGATTAGTATATTTTGATACTCCACGTCAGTTGATTAACGTAAATCAGTAACGCTTGGCTGACTAGAGTTTGACGTTATTGTCGTATGACGGCGGTAATCAACTGATCCCTTTAGGTCACACCTATAGGATGAGACCCAAATAGAATACTAATTATTTGTATGCGATACAGTTTAATTAGAGCATTACATATATTTGATATGTACGTTTAGTTACGAGAGTTATTTATTGGAAATTGAGTTAGGAACTCATTCCACTTTAGTTTATTAGTCAATTATACGATAACTGACTGAATAAATTTTACGTCTTATTTTAATACGATTAAATAAGATTTAATTTAATGATTAATAGTTAATTCATTAAATTAGTTGAGGTTATGCATATATTTTGAGGTAGAGGTAATTAGTTAATTATATTTACAAGGAGTTGTAAAATAAATTAACTGAGCATTGTGGGACCCATTATATATTGATATAATGGTAAAATATCACTTAAAAGTTAAGTACATATTGTTTATTAATTTGAGTCATATAATTGTTATATGATCAAATTAACACTTAATTATGCAAGATAATTAAGCATATGATTAGTAAGTATTTGTGGGACAAATATCAAAAATCAAAATGGTCCATATGAGACCATGTGGACCGGTTTTAGTTAGTAGAAAAAACAATCATGTTTATTATCTACTAAATCCACACTCCACCTTATGTTATGACATGTATGACACATGATCATGATCAATATACAATCCCATACACTACCATTATGCATGTGAATAAAAAAAGAAGAAAAAAACACCCTTTTGGGGCTTGGTAGGTGCCGGCCAAATGCTCTTTAAAAAGAGCATTTTGGTTGCTCATTTTTCTTGACCAATTCATTCACTTGTTTATGCCATACTTCTCACTAAAACCTCTTCTCTCTACAACTCTCCTAAATACTAATATTCTCTAAGTATTACTAGAGTAGTAATACAATAATATTAGTAGTATTTATCTTCACTTATTATCTAGTTAATAATAAGTTTAGATTATTTGGGTTTAGTCTTGGGTGCAACAAGAAGGAGACCTTCAACTTTGAAGGTTGTTTTATGGAGGATCATCCACTAAATACATGCTCAAGAACAATAAGAAAAGAGTTTCTTATTGTGCCCATTTTGCCGAAAATTCCCATTGTAAGGAAATTTCATCTTATCTTTATATTTATGCTTTTATATTTGCATGCATGATAACTAGATCCTAAATCATTAAGTTAATATAATTTAATGAACTAATTAGAGGAGTCTAATTAGAGGTCTAGGACTTTCATGTGGTATCAGAGCTCAATTGTTACATGCATGTCGATTTTAGGCATTAAAATCGAGTTATACGATAACTTGGGTAAAATTGAAAATTTGTGTTAAAAATTGGTTTGCAGGAAATTTTTGATTTGCATGCATACCTACTGACCTCAAAATGGTTGTGGTCAAATTTGGTGATTTTATGGATTAATTTGCTATTTATTTTGATTTATGGCCTTTAAATCATGTTAATATGCATAATTTATGTTAAAAGTTAACTAAAACTAGTTGCATGTTGATTCTGGCCATGAAATTTCGATATGATCTCACATGCATGTTTTACATACTGTATGTAAAATTTCGTGACTTTTAATTAAGTTTTGCATGATGATTGATTTTTATTAGATAAAAGTCAATAAAGTGAGATTATTATGATCATAAAATTGAAACGTCCTTTTATGGTCTTGAAATTTTTTGGTATATTTTATAATACGATTTATATCATCTTGGTGAAATTTTATAATTTGTTTCACTATTTTACTATATTTAATGGTTTTTATTTGATAAAACCGTTGAATACTATGTTATTTGTTCATAAAATTTATTCAAAATTTTTGGGCAAATTTTTCTGTTTTTTAGAGTTCCTGGAAATGTTCTAGAATGTACAAAATTTTTGGTTTCAAATTTTTATGATTTTTATATTTTATTTTGGGTTTACTTCATAAATGTTATGATTAAACCTCTATATTTAGCAAATACGATTAATTTGAACTAATTAAATACAAACAAAGTTAGTGGGGACTAATTTTGGGTTCTAAATCAGTTTAGATAATTAGTTTAAGCTTAAATACGATTTAAGTGTTGATTATTGATTTTTAATGGGTAAAAATCGATAAAATCCATAAAACCGAGCTAGAATGAGCATGATAAGTGTTAAGGGCGATTTTGGCATGATTTTACAGCATTTTATTTATGTTTTTATTTTTGAATGAATGAATGTCATTTATTTAATTTTTAATGCAAGTTGTACCTAGTATGACCTATATTATTTTAATCGGTATTACCCGTAATGTAAGGGAATACCGATTCGGTTGTAATTTTATTTGCGATCTCGTATCGCCGTTTGTTATAATTTAATTTCATTTCTAGATCAAATGTATGATAGGAATTTTATTTGTATCTTTTGTAATTAATTATTATGAAGACGGAGATTCCCGAAGTCGGTGTTCCAAAAGACGATGCCATGAAGAGACAAGGGGCCAAGGAGTTGGTTTCCGATTTTGTAATCTACTAGTTAATTAAATTAGCTAGGTGGCCATACTAGGATTTATTATTTGCTTGCTTTATTTTTCCGCTCATGCCAAAATCGCCAACATGCATCTTTATTTCTCGATTGTCAATTCAAAATTATTCAAAATTCATCGACTTAGTTCGCTTATAGGAAATTAATAACAAAATTGACAAGACCTCTCACATAACTTAAAAAATTTAGATTTAGCCTTACCAATTGAAGCACCTATGAACCCCGTGTTCATTAGGGCTACCACGCTCGTGAGTCCCTTTTTACCTCGGATAAGTAGGGTGATGCGATGACAAGCCAAAATTGGATTGGACTCAACGAGATAAGCGTTATCTTGGGACTAGGAGATGGATTTTGTTGAAATCTGTCAACCAAGAGTTCTAAGGGTAGAATTAGTCTAATATTGACTTACCATTTTTAGATAAAGGTAGCATACGATGACTATTTTTGTCTAAAAATGGGTCTTGGAATCACTTATATAATTTCGCGAGGGGTCATTATATGAGTGACTTGTTTCAAATTGTTTTTACAAGTGAAGTAAATTATAGCAATGAATGTTTATTTTCCGTTCATATTTATTCGCGCAATGACAAATATTTTTCCTTCTACGAACTTGTAAATCCGTTCAATCGTGGAAAGGAGTTTCCATTATTTTATACGGTAGCATTTTGATTGCGATCTCCGTTTAAACCACCGTAGCTAAAGACAAAATAAATTTTATCTTTTGATCCTCATATTCACCATTGCAAATGTCTCTTATGAAGAGTAATGAATAAGTCACACTTAGTCAAAAACGTTTTGATTTTTAGTGACGTCTTCTCATAACAATGGTACATCAATTTTTCCGCTCCAACGAAAATATTTTAATTTTTTGTATGTCGTCATAATGCTCCTTATCGAGGCTTACCTCAAAAGAGGCCAAATCAGTTGGGACGACTAGGTTAATCGATTTATTTAAAATCGTGAATAACCAAATACCGTAGTCACTTCATGAAAAGTTTATCCTTTTGAAGGAAAAACCATGAATGAAATGAAGAATAGTCTTCACAATAATTCGAATATACTTGTCTAAGTAGAGATTCATGAAAGTGAGTGGGAGCACTAATAATGATTTTTATATTCTTAATTGTTAAGACAAGGTTCAAGAGTAGGTTGGCACGAGTTTGGCACAAGGCAAGGGAAAAAGGCAAGACTATTTTGAATAGTAAAGTCAAAACCCAAGCAAGGTGTCGAACCCAACTTTTGACGATTCTATTTTACAGTGTAGGACACAAGAAAAGAATATTCCCAAAGTTTTCTAAAGAGTTAGAAATTAGGTGTAATTTTTCCACCCATAATATCTATATGATCGACATTTATTTTGCTAAATGCAATTTTTGGGTATTAGATACCTATTATGGTTTTCATCAATGTATTCAATGCATATAATAATGATTCGTGTGACGACTAACCATAATTAAATGTCGACCTACAAGGGAAATATAACTATTGTAGTTTTATTTCAATAGAGACATATAAAAGTTATAATGTGATCAATCTAGTTTTGGATTTAGAGGTATACTTTAATAAACGTTATTATGTATATGACCTCTAAATAAAGAATATAGTATCCACTTTAGTGTACGACACAAGTGTTTCACTTTTGTGAATAGAACAAGCGCTGTATCTTTTTATGCCTATACTTGGTCAATGGTTATCTCATACCAATCAAAGGTAATTATATTCTTGACCTAAACTAGTAATTACTTGTCATATAGATTGTAAAGGCTCAAAATTGGTGACCCTAATCTAATATTAATTCTGGAATGTGTAGCACATTAAGAGGCTAGTATTGACAACTATCCCTCAACCATCTGATTTTGAATCTTATGGTGCGTGCGAATCTTGTATTCAAGGCAAGATGATTCGTCCCCTTTTTTATTTAAAAGTAAATCGAACTAGTGAGTTATTGGCCCTATTACATTAGAATATGCGTGGTCCAATAACAAACACAACCAGAGATGGTTATGACTATTTCACTTTATTTACCAACGATTTAAGTAGATATTATATTTGATTCTACTTAATGAGGTGCTATGAGAAATCTTTGAAAAGTGCAAAGAGCTTCAATGTGAAGTAGTTAATCACCAAGAGTATTAGATAGGACTTACGAGTAAATCGTAACTGTAAATATCTAAGTATTGACTTTGATTTTCACCAAAAGTATTGTGAAATAGTTTCACGAGTTAACTTCTCTAACATACATTATGAGATAAGGTGTTGTTGAATAGAGATACAAAACCTTATACGATATGGTTTTGTCTTGTCAAGTTAATCTGAGCCACTTGACTAACTTTGGAATTTTATTATTTTGTCTGCTATTTCTTTTCCCAACATATCTAAGCACAATTAAAACAGTCGGATTTTGTTTCATATACGATATGGATGGGTAGCGTACCTAATTTGTAAGTTATTCGAATGAAACAAGTGCTCAATAATCCTACATTGACCACGAGAACAAAGCGTTTGTGACTCGTGATGCTGTCATTCAATACAAAATACGATTATTTCTTGATAAGACAGACTGGGAAAATGTTTCAAGAGCCACAAACTGAGCATATGGTCCGGAAAAAGTAAAAAGTTTATTCATTGCTTGTTCAGTAGTTGTTTCTTCGGAACCTAGGAGGTCAGGTGGAATTTTATCACTCTGAAAATAGTGATGAATTCTAATATATGACTTATAAAAGACTATTTCTAGTCCTAACTTCTTGATATGGCTTAGAGTCATGTGATTCGTAATGGACTCCATGCATGATGGTCAGGTATGTGACCTGGTAAATTTTACTTGAAAAAGTACGACCTCTTCAATGTAAATTGATTTTTAAGATCGAAATTTGCATGGATGAACATTAAATTGTTTTCAAAGATAAATTGGTAGGCAAAGAGTTTTGCACCAACCTTAATTCTTCGATCCATTCGAATATACTTAACGATTACAGCATATCAAATAGTATGATGTCAATTGGATCTCAAGAACCACCTTCTTGAATACGATTCTAGAAGAGGTAGTATATTTTATATTCACCTGTGGGTTCGTAGATCCTAACTATCCTAAGTTAATTTGCAAGCTTAAGAGGATGTCTTAAGTAAGCATTAAAGAGTTGGAATTAGTGTGTCAATCATGTTGTAAAATATTTCTCGATATCTCGAAGAATTACGTTTATACATGATGTTTAGTGGGAGTAATGTGGTGTGCATCAGTCTTATATGTGGAGACATATTGATCATTTTAGATGATAGAATATTTTGGAGAAGTAGATTACATCTTTTAGATATCTGGATTTATGAAGATAAATCTAAAAGGATATTAGCATTAAGTCAAAATTCTTATATTGATAAGATCTTTGACTAGTTCAAGAAAGTTGAACACATGATAATTGATTCCTTTTGCTTCCGCTGCGGGATCAATTATAAACGCTGTGATGTATACTCAATCCGACATTTTGCATGCTTTGAGTATGACGAATCATTTGCAATCAAATCCAAGTGAGAGTCACTTGATAGCCATAAAGAACATTCTTAAGTACTTGCGAAGGACTAAAGATATGTTCCATGTGTTTGGAGTTTACAGTGAGTTGTGTGTAAGTGGTTAGACAGACTATAGTTTCCAATCTAATCAAAGTGATTTGAAATCACGAACTGGCTGTGTTTTATAGAAGATTTGTCTGTTGGAAGAGTGTGGGATTTGTATCCGTATACAACCCTTTAAATCGACAGGATTATAATGAAAATTAACTTATAAGATTAATAGTCATAAACAAAATTGCATAAGACGAAGGGATTAAGAAATAACCTTTAGTCCTTGCGATAAAGGCCTAAGAACAAATACTAAAATAGGTATTCTCCTAATCAAAACACCCTAGATGGAACAAGATATGCCTTGAGATTGCTAGAACTCTTGAGAAACCGTTTTCTCTCTTTTGTGAATTATGTGATGGTGGAGGCTCAACTTATGATTAGGGTTCATCCAGAAGCTCTAAAATAGGGAAACCAATTCCTTTATATAGTCCCCTATCACAAGGTATCCTAGTGTAATTAGGAAAGGTATTTTCTTTCCTAAAAACCCTCCATATGGCCGAAATTTTAGAGTATTATAATACTTTATTTTCGGTTCATATTTAGCTATTAATATATTGCCATTAATATCCGTATATTATTAATTATAAATATCCGTATATTTACAATTTTACTAATTCAACATATCAGTTTATATTTAATTTAGCTTGCAATATATATGACAATTAAATATAACCTTTTATATTTAATCGCGAATTACTGTTAATTCGGCTAAACAACATTATTTAATCTGTATTAAATAATTTTTTATCATCACATTGACTAACCGTTAGTCAAAAACACTGACTAACCTTTTAGTCATATTATAAGGCATCAATATAATTATTTTCTCAAATAATCATATCTCTCGAACACATCCAATAGGTGTGACTTTTAGGGACCAGTTGATTACCGCCATCAGTATGACAATAACGTCAAACTTATCTAGCAAGCCAACCGTTATTGATAAACGTTAATCAACTGATTATTATACGAAGTATACCCTGTGAACCTACAGAGATTTATGTATGTTATTGCACTAACTGTGGAGGACACTGGCTCTAACAATCTCCCACTTGTCCGTACAAGTGTATGTGCGATAACCGATTCTCATATCCTATATATAAATTTCTCCCACTCAATGTAAACCAATTTGCAAAGTCCGTATTTACAAAGGTCGTAGTTTACAAGTGATCTGTATCAAGAGTGGTTTTCCCGACTAGAGAGTAACTCAACTGATAAACGAATCTGTATTCGAGCATGGCCATGCATTTCAGTTACAACTCCTCGAGTGGCCCTAAGAAATGATATAACCTGATAAAGGTTGGATATTTTCTTCAACTCGAAACTTGGAGAAACAAGCGTAGTATGAAATGACCCAGTAAAAATCTACTTAGCCTCCTGTTACGGTAGACCATGAGAAAGAAACCAAAGTCATCCAAAAACTGCCTTAATCTCAAGAGACAGTCGATAGTCAAAAGAATCGACTCTAGGAACACTATGGATGTCCTAGCCACGACCTGGCACAAATGTTCCGTAACATCTAGGATTCCATAACGTCGTCACAAAACTGTCCTGCGAGGTATCAGTATATCCCGCATATGTGATCGATCAGTCAACTGTTTGACTTGTGGCTCGTTGAACCCACCATCAATCGACGTCACAATATAATCACCAGAGTTATCAGCTCATGTAGGTGATTACGGACCAAAACATATATAAAGTAATTCAGTTCACTTTGTGGTGTTCAATGTTGTCTGTACAACCCACATGAAAAACAATATATCAAACAAAACGATGATTTTATTAATAGTTTTATGAAAAGATACAGGTGTCTAATCCATAAAAACAACTAATACAACTCAGGAACACGTTTGATTCCCATAGAAATAACGTGCCCTACATGCTTATCATATCTTAAAGGTTTAGTGAAAGGATCTGCAACGTTATTATCCGTGGCAATCTTATCTATCACTATCTCTCTTTGCTCCACATAATCTCGTATCATGTGAGTCTTCCTTTGTACATGCCTTGACTTGTTGCTGGACTTGGGCTCCTTAGCCTGGAAGATGGCACCACTATTATCACAATAGATGGTGATCGGATCATTCGAACTAGGAACTACACTTAGTCCTTGTAAGAACTGACGCATCCATATAGCTTCCTTCGCAGCTTATGAAGCAGCATAGTACTCGGATTCAGTCGTAGAATCTGCTATAACATTTTGTTTGGAGCTTTTCCAGCTGACCGCAGCGCCATTAAGAGTAAAAACGAATCCAGACTGAGATTTTGAGTCATCTCGATCCGTTTGGAAGCTAGCATCTGCGTAACCGATTGCGCCTAGCTCAGTGTCACCTCCATAAGTCAATACCCAATCCTTAGTCCTCCGTAGGTACTTAAGGATATTCTTAACAGCCATCCAGTGTGCTTCACCTGGATTGCCTTGGTATCGACTAGTCATACTCAATGCATATGCCACGCCTGGACGTGTGCATATCATGGCATACATGATCGATCCTATAGCAGAAGCATAAGGAACCCGACTCATGCGCTCGACCTCTTCCGATGTCTTAGGTGCCTGAGCTTTGCTCAGCTGCATCCCAGAAACCATAGGAAGGTTCCCCTTCTTGGAGTTGGTCATGCTGAATCTCTCAAGAATCTTATCTATATAAGACTCCTGACTTAGGGATAACATCCGTCGTGATCTATCTCTTTAGATACGGATGCCCAAAATTCTTTGTGCCTCGCCCAGATCTTTCATCTGGAAATGGTTCTTTAACCAAACTTTCACCGAAGTTAAGAGAGGTATGTCATTCCCAATCAAGAGTATGTCATCTACATACAATATCAGGAAGACTATCTTGCTCCCACTCGACTTGATATATAGACATGGTTCCTCGACCGATCGAGTGAAGTCATTCTCTTTTATCACTTGGTCGAAACGATGATTCCAACTCCGAGATGCCTGCTTAAGTCCATAGATGGAACGCTTAAGCTTGCATACTTTCTTAGGATTTTTAGGATCAATGAAACCTTCGGGTTGTACCATGTACAACTCCTCCTCCAAATAACCGTTTAAAAAGGCGGTTTTCACATCCATTTGCCAAATTTCATAGTCATGAAAAGCGGCAATCGCTAAGATTATCCGAATGGAACGCAGCATGACTACGGGTGCAAAAATCTCATCATAGTGCAAACCGTGCACTTGAGTGAAACCCTTTGCCACTAGTCGTGCCTTTTATGTATCTGGTTGTCCTTCTACAGAATGCTTTATCTTATAAAGCCATTTGCACTGAAGAGGCCGAGCCTTATCAGGTAAGTCAACCAGATCCCATACGTTATTCTCGTACATAGAGTCCATCTCGGATTGCATGGCATCAAGCCATAGCTTAGAGTCGGAACAGGTCACAGCACCTTTATAGGTAGCGGGTTCGTTACTCTCAAGGAGTAAAACGTCATCACTCTCATTCTCCTCGACCATACCAATGTATCTGTCTGGAGGAATAGAGTCTCTACCCGACCTTCTAGGTTCCAAAGGAATATTAACCGCAGCCGACGATGGAGGAACAGTTTCCTCCATTGGTTGCTCGGTTGTTGGTTCTTGAATCTCCGACAGATCGAAGGTTCTATTACTCGTCCTATTCTCGAGAAACTCTTTCTCTAAGAACGTCGCACTAGCCGCAACAAAAACGCGATGTTCGGTAGGCGAGTAAAAGTAATGACCAAACATCCCTTTTGGATAACCAATAAAGTATGTCTTGACCGATCGGGGGCCGAGCTTATCGTCAGGTCTCCATTTGACATAAGCCTCGCAGCCCCAAACCCGAATAAAGGACAAGTTAGGGACCGTTCCCTTCCATAATTCATATGGAGTCTTGTCTACAGCTTTAGACGGACTTCGGTTCAGTATTAAAGTAGCTGACAAAAGAGCGTATCCCCATAATGAATCAGGTACAACCGTGTGACTCGTCATGGATCGAACCATATCTAGTAATGTTCGATTTCTCCGTTCGGACACACCATTCAACTGTGGCGTTCCAGGTGGAGTTAACTGTAGTACTATACCACAGCCTTTAAGGTGTTGATCAAACTCATTCGAAAGATATTCGCCACCACGATCCGAACGTAGTGCTTTTATCTTTCTATCCAGCTGGTTCTCAACCTTATTCTGGAATTCCTTGAACTTTTCAAAGGACTCACTTTTATGCTTCAATAAGTAGACATGTCCATATCTACTTAAATCGTCCGTGAAAGTGATAAAATATCTATAGCCATCTCTAGCGTTGATTGACATAGGTCCACACACATCTGTATGTATGAGTCCTAATAGGTCAGCAGCGCGCATTCCAACACCTTTGAAGGAAATTCGAGTCATTTTGCCTATGAGACATGATTCACACGTGCCAAATGATTCTTAATCAAATGGAGAGATAGTCCCATTATCAATGAGCTTCTTCACGCGTTTCTCATTTATGTGTCCCATACGACAATGCCATAAATAGGTTTGATCTTTGTCACCAACCTTTGCTTTCTTACTATTCATATGCATAACATCTGTGCTTTGATCTAAAACATAAATTCCGTTTATGGAAACTGCTTTGCCATAAATCATTTTGTTTAACGAGAAAATACAGCTATTATCCCTTATTACAAAACAAAAACCGTCTCTTACAAGTACGGAAACAGAAATAATGTTTTTAGATAAACTGGGTACATAGTAGCAGTTATTCAGCAATAACTCAAATCCACTCGGGAGCTGGATCACATATGTCCCCACTGAAACGGCAGCAACTTTAGCTCCATTCCCCACTCGCAGGTCCACATCACCCTTTGCGAGAGTTTTGATGTTTCTTAGACCCTGCAAATGATTACACAGATGAAAACCACAACCAGTATCTAATACCCAAGTTCCGAAACTTGCATGGTTAATCTCAATCATATGAATAAAAGAAGGAGAAGACATACCAACAGGAGTAACACGGCCTGCTTTGATGTCCTCACGGTACACGGGCCAGTTCCTCCTCCAATGCCCAATCTTGTGGCAATGGTGGCACTCCACGCTACCTTCATCACTCTTTGTCTTGCCTTGTGAGCTACCGCTAGACTCACCAGGCCCACTCTTGATTTGTCCCGGCTTTTTGAACTTCGGCTTTCTTACCGTTAGGTTAGCCTGTGCCTTGCCCTTACCCTTGCCCTTGTTTGCAATCATGAGAACATCTTGTTTCACGCTCCCACTCAATTTCAGATCACTCTCGGTCTGAACAAGAAGTGAGTGTAGCTGATGAAGATTCTTATTCATGTCATTCATGTAGTAATTGGCATTAAAAAGGGCATACCCATCATGAAGTGAATGAAGAATGTGATCAATAATGATCTTCTCATCTATTTTGCAACCAAGTGCCTCCAGTTTCTCGACATTCTCAATCATATCGAGAATGTGTGGGCTAACAGCTTGCCCCTTCTGGAGTTTTGCTTCAAAGAAGCGACAGGTATGCTCATAGCTAACAATCCTCGGAGCTTTCGAGAACTTGTTAGAGAGCGTGGTGAAAATCTTATTCGCACCATGGGCAATGAATCGCCTTTGCAAATTTGATTCCATTGAAAAGATGAGTACGTTCTTTATCGCACCCGCCTCTATTACGAAATCTCTATAAGCAAATCGATCATCGGTACTCGCATTTGGGCCTGGGTCGACCGGTAGTGGCTTAGTCAAGTACTTGAGCTTACCGTCAGCAATGGCAGCATTCCGTAATGCCGCCTCCCAATCTGCGAAGTTGGACCCGTTATTCTTCAGTCGTGTAGACTGATTCATATTGTCCATGAAGATCTTAAGCCAGGTCTCACGTCCGAGCGTGGCACTTGG